>JAUPFR010000064.1:344973-419156 GCA_036925125.1 Oreortyx pictus
GGTGGAGGGTATGGGGTGTGGGGTGTAGGATATGGGGTGTGGGGTGTAGGATATGGGGTGTGGGGTATGGGGTGGGGGGTGTAGGATATGGGGTGTGGGGTGTAGGATATGGGGCGTGGGGTGTAGGATATGGGGTGTGAGGTATGGGGTGGGGATGTGGGGTGTAGGATATGGGGTGTGGGGTATGGGGTGGGGGGTGTAGGATATGGAGTGTGGGGTGTAGGATATGGGGTGTGGGGTGTAGGATATGGGGTGTGGGTGTAGGATATGGGGTGTGAGGTATGGGGTGTAGGATATGGGGTGTAGGATATGGGGTGTGGGGTATGGGGTGGAGGGTATGGGTGTGGGGTGTAGGATATGGGGTGTGGGGTGTGATGGGATTGGGAATAGGATCGGATGGGGGAATGGGGGGCGGGCGGGATATGGGATGGGGATATGGGATGGGATAGGAGTGAGGAGGATGGGGTGGGGGGGATGGGGGATGGGATGGGATTAGGAATGGGAGTGGGAATGGATTGGGATGGGATTGGGACGGGATTAGGAATGGAATTGGGTTTGGGAATGGGATTGGGATGGGATCGGGAATGTGAATGGGATGGGATTGGGATGGGATTGGGAATGGGATTGGGATGGGATTAGGAATGGGACTGGGGTGGGAGGGATTAGGAATGGGATTGGGACGGGGTGGGATTAGGAATGGGATTGGGACGGGATTAGGAATGGGATTGGGAATGGGGTGGGGTGGGATATGGGGTGTGGGGCACGGGATGTGGGGTGCAGGGTGGGATGGGAATGGGATGGGGGATGGGATATGGGGTACGGGGTGGGGGATGGGCTGGGCTGTGGGGTGTTGGGTATGGGACAGGGGATGGGGTGTGGGGGATGGGATGTGGGGTGTAGGGGGTGGGATATGGGGTGGGATGTGGGGTGTGGGGGGGTGGGATATGGGGTGGATGTGGGGTGATGTGGGGGTATAGGGGACGGGCTGTGGGGCACTGGGTATGGGGTGGGTGTGGGGGATGGGCTATGGGGTGGGGTATAGGATATGGGGTGGGGGATGGGCTGTGGGGTGTTGCATATGGGATGAGGTGTGGGGGACGGATGGGGCGAGATATGGGGTACGGAGTGTGGGGTGGGGGATGGGCTGTGGGGTGGGGGATGGGCTGTGGGGGATGGGGGATGGGCTGTGGGGGATGGGTAGGGATACAGGGGGTGGGGGGGGGTGTGGGGATGGGATATTGGGTATGGGTGGGGGATGGGCTGTGGGGTGGGGGATGGGCTGTGGGGGATGGTTATGGGGCACAGGAACTGGGTGTGGGATGGGGCCCGGGGGGGGGGGGGGGGGGGGGGGGGATCAGCGCACCCCACAGCGCCACGAGTGCGCCCCATAACGGCCGCCCCTCCCCCAGTGCGGCGCTTCGGGCCGTGTGAGGAGCGGGAGCGCTTCCTGGGGGGGGAGGGGCGGCCCCCACAGCGACGGGGACAGCGACGGATCCGAGTGGGACTGCGACGGCCTCGAGCACGGCGGTACGGACCCCATCCCGACCCCGACCCTGATCCCGACCCTAATCCTGATCCCGATCCAATCCTAATCCCAATCCCGATCCTAATCCCAATTCGAATCCCAATCCTGATCCCAATCCCATCCCTGACCCCAATCCTAATCCCAATCCCGATCCCAATCCTGATGCCATCCTGATCCCAATCCAATCCTAAACCCAATTCGAATCCAAATTCTGATCCCAATCCCAATCCTGATGCCAATCCTGATCCCAATCCCAATCCTAATCCCAATTCTAATCCAAATCCTGATCCCAATCCAATCCCAATCCCAACCCCAATCCCAATTCTAATCCCAATCCTGATCTCAATCCCTAATCCCAACCCTGACCCCAATCCTAATCCAATCCCAATCCTGATCCCAATTCTAATCCTGATCCTGATCCGAATCCTAATCCAATCCCAGTACCCCATAATCCCATAAACACCACAATCCTAATCCTAATCCCCATCCCAACCCCGTAATCCCAATCCCATAATCCCACCCCCAATCCCAGTAATCCCATTCCCCCAATGGCAGCGGAGCCACAGAGTGCACTGCACTGCTCCCAGTAAGACCAGTGCTCCCAGTATGAGTGCTCCCAGTCGATCCCAGTGCTCCCAGTATGAGTGCTCCCAGTGCTCCCAGTCCATCCCAGTGCTCCCAGTATGAGCGCTCCCAGTATGAGTGCTCCAGTTCCCTCCCAGTGCTCCCAGTATGAGTGCTCCCAGTTCCCTCCCAGTGCTCCCAGTATGAGTGCTCCCAGAGCTCCCAGTTCCCTCCCAGTGCTCCCAGTATGAGCGCTCCAGGAGTGCTCCCAGTTCCCTCCCAGTGCTCCCAGTATGAGTGCTCCCAGAGCTCCCAGTTTCCTCCCAGTGCTCCCAGTATGAGTGCTCCCAGAGCTCCCAGTTCCCTCCCAGTGCTCCCAGTATGAGTGCTCCCAGTTCCCTCCCAGTGCTCCCAGTATGAGTGCTCCCAGTGCTCCCAGTTCCCTCCCAGTGCTCCCAGTATGAGTGCTCCCAGTGCTCCCAGTCCATCCAGTGCTCCCAGTATGAGCGCTCCCAGTATGAGTGCTCCAGTTCCCTCCCAGTGCTCCCAGTATGAGTGCTCCCAGTGCTCCCAGTTCCCTCCCAGTGCTCCCAGTATGAGTGCTCCCAGAGCTCCCAGTTCTCTCCTAGTGCTCCCAGTATGAGTGCTCCCAGTGTTCCCAGTTCCCTCCCAGTGCTCCCAGTATGAGTGCTCCCAGTGCTCCCAGTTCCTCCCAGTGCTCCCAGTATGAGTGCTCCCAGAGCTCCCAGTTCCCTCCCAGTGCTCCCAGTATGAGTGCTCCAGAGCTCCCAGTTCTCTCCTAGTGCTCCAGTATGAGTGCTCCAGTGCTCCCAGTTCCCTCCCAGTGCTCCCAGTATGAGTGCTCCCAGTGCTCCCAGTTCCCTCCCAGTGCTCCCAGTATGAGCGCTCCCAGGAGTGCTCCCAGTTCCCTCCCAGTGCTCCAGTATGAGTGCTCCCAGTGCTCCCAGTTCCCTCCCAGTGCTCCCAGTATGAGTGCTCCCAGAGCTCCCAGTTCCCTCCCAGTGCTCCCAGTATGAGTGCTCCCAGTTCCCTCCCAGTGCTCCCAGTATGAGTGCTCCCAGAGCTCCCAGTTCCCTCCCAGTGCTCCCAGTATGAGTGCTCCCAGAGCTCCCAGTTCCCTCCCAGTGCTCCCAGTATGAGCGCTCCCAGGAGTGCTCCAGTTCCCTCCCAGTGCTCCCAGTATGAGTGCTCCCAGAGCTCCCAGTTCCCTCCCAGTGCTCCCAGTATGAGTGCTCCCAGAGCTCCCAGTTCCCTCCAGTGCTCCCAGTATGAGTGCTCCCAGGAGTGCTCCCAGTTCCCTCCCAGTGCTCCCAGTATGAGTGCTCCCAGAGCTCCCAGTTCCCTCCCAGTGCTCCCAGTATGAGTGCTCCCAGGAGTGCTCCCAGTTCCCTCCCAGTGCTCCCAGTATGAGCGCTCCCAGGAGTGCTCCCAGTTCCCTCCCAGTGCTCCCAGTATGAGTGCTCCCAGAGCTCCCAGTTCCCTCCAGTGCTCCCAGTATGAGTGCTCCCAGTGCTCCCAGTTCCCTCCCAGTGCTCCCAGTATGAGTGCTCCAGTTCCCTCCCAGTGCTCCCAGTATGAGTGCTCCCAGTGCTCCCAGTTCCCTCCCAGTGCTCCCAGTATGAGTGCTCCCAGAGCTCCCAGTTCCCTCCCAGTGCTCCCAGTATGAGTGCTCCCAGAGCTCCCAGTTCCCTCCAGTGCTCCCAGTATGAGTGCTCCCAGTGCTCCCAGTTCCCTCCCAGTGCTCCCAGTATGAGTGCTCCCAGAGCTCCCAGTTCCCTCCCAGTGCTCCCAGTATGAGTGCTCCCAGAGCTCCCAGTTCCCTCCAGTGCTCCCAGTATGAGCGCTCCAGGAGTGCTCCAGTTCCCTCCCAGTGCTCCCAGTATGAGTGCTCCCAGTGCTCCCAGTTCCCTCCCAGTGCTCCCAGTATGAGTGCTCCCAGTGCTCCCAGTTCCCTCCCAGTGCTCCCAGTATGAGTGCTCCCAGAGCTCCCAGTTCTCTCCTAGTGCTCCAGTATGAGTGCTCCCAGTGCTCCCAGTTCCCTCCCAGTGCTCCCAGTATGAGTGCTCCCAGTGCTCCCAGTTCCCTCCCAGTGCTCCCAGTATGAGTGCTCCCAGAGCTCCCAGTTCCCTCCCAGTGCTCCCAGTATGAGCGCTCCCAGGAGTGCTCCCAGTTCCCTCCCAGTGCTCCCAGTATGAGTGCTCCCAGTGCTCCCAGTTCCCTCCCAGTGCTCCCAGTATGAGTGCTCCCAGTGCTCCCAGTTCCCTCCCAGTGCTCCCAGTATGAGTGCTCCCAGAGCTCCCAGTTCTCTCCTAGTGCTCCCAGTATGAGTGCTCCCAGTGCTCCCAGTTCCCTCCCAGTGCTCCCAGTATGAGTGCTCCAGTGCTCCCAGTTCCCTCCCAGTGCTCCCAGTATGAGTGCTCCCAGTGCTCCCAGTTCCCTCCCAGTGCTCCCAGTATGAGTGCTCCCAGAGCTCCCAGTTCCCTCCCAGTGCTCCCAGTATGAGTGCTCCAGAGCTCCCAGTTCCCTCCCAGTGCTCCCAGTATGAGTGCTCCAGTTCCCTCCCAGTGCTCCAGTATGAGTGCTCCCAGAGCTCCCAGTTCCCTCCCAGTGCTCCAGTATGAGTGCTCCCAGAGCTCCCAGTTCCCTCCCAGTGCTCCCAGTATGAGCGCTCCCAGGAGTGCTCCCAGTTCCCTCCCAGTGCTCCCAGTATGAGTGCTCCCAGTGCTCCCAGTTCCCTCCCAGTGCTCCCAGTATGAGTGCTCCCAGTGCTCCCAGTTCCCTCCCAGTGCTCCCAGTATGAGTGCTCCCAGAGCTCCCAGTTCTCTCCTAGTGCTCCCAGTATGAGTGCTCCCAGTGCTCCCAGTTCCCTCCCAGTGCTCCCAGTATGAGTGCTCCCAGTTCCCTCCCAGTGCTCCCAGTATGAGTGCTCCCAGAGCTC
Source organism: Oreortyx pictus (assembly GCA_036925125.1). Lineage (NCBI taxonomy): Eukaryota > Metazoa > Chordata > Aves > Galliformes > Odontophoridae > Oreortyx > Oreortyx pictus. Next base: position 350,022 of record JAUPFR010000064.1, read on the forward strand.
CCAGTTCCCTCCCAGTGCTCCCAGTATGAGTGCTCCCAGAGCTCCCAGTTCCCTCCCAGTGCTCCCAGTATGAGCGCTCCCAGGAGTGCTCCCGTTCCCTCCCAGTGCTCCCAGTATGAGTGCTCCCAGTGCTCCCAGTTCCCTCCCAGTGCTCCCAGTATGAGTGCTCCCAGTGCTCCCAGTTCCCTCCCAGTGCTCCCAGTATGAGTGCTCCCAGAGCTCCCAGTTCTCTCCTAGTGCTCCCAGTATGAGTGCTCCCAGTGCTCCCAGTTCCCTCCCAGTGCTCCCAGTATGAGTGCTCCCAGTGCTCCCAGTTCCCTCCCAGTGCTCCCAGTATGAGTGCTCCCAGAGCTCCCAGTTCCCTCCCAGTGCTCCCAGTATGAGTGCTCCCAGAGCTCCCAGTTCTCTCCTAGTGCTCCCAGTATGAGTGCTCCCAGTGCTCCCAGTTCCCTCCCAGTGCTCCCAGTATGAGTGCTCCCAGAGCTCCCAGTTCCCTCCCAGTGCTCCCAGTATGAGCGCTCCCAGTCCCCTCCCAGTGCTCCCAGTATGAGTGCTCCCAGTCCATCCCAGTGCTCCCAGTAACCCCAGTTCCCTCAGGTTGGGATGCAGTGTGCTGCTGTCTCCAGGCACACATCCCAGTGCTCCCAGTAAGAGTCCTCCAGTCCATCCCAGTGCTCCCAGTAACCCCAGTTCCCTCAGGTTGGGATGCAGTGCGCTGCCGCCTCCACGCGGTGGCGCTGTGTAACGGCGCTCTATTCATACAGGTTCTGCTGCAATGCGCTGCCGCCTCCACGCGGTGGCGCTGTGTAACGGCGCTCTATTCATACAGGGTTCTGATGCAATGCGCTGCCGCCTCCTCGCGGTTGGCGCTGTGTGACGGCGCTGTATCCCCTATATAATACAGGCTCTGATGCAATGCGCTGCCACCTCCACGCGGTGGCGCTGTAGTGCTGCTCTATTCATACAGGTTCTGCTGCAATGTGCTGCCGCCTCCACGCGGTGGCGCTGTGTAACGGCGCTCTATTCATACAGGTTCTGCTGCAATGCGCTGCCGCCTCCACGCGGTGGCGCTGTAGTGCTGCTCTATTCATACAGGTTCAGCTGCAATGCGCTGCCGCCTCCACGCGGTGGCGCTGTAGTGCCGCTCTATTCATACAGGTTCAGCTGCAATGCGCTGCCGCCTCCACGCGGTGGCGCTGTGTAATGGCGCTCTATTCATACAGGTTCTGCTGCAATGTGCTGCCGCCTCCACGCGGTGGCGCTGTGTAACGGCGCTGTATCCCCTATATAATACAGGCTCTGCTGCAATGCGCTGCCGCCTCCACGCGGTGGCGCTGTGTAACGGCGCTGTATCCCCTATATAATACAGGTTCTGCTGCAATGCGCTGCCGCCTCCACGCGGTGGCGCTGTGTAACGGCGCTCTATTCATTCTCAGGTTCTGCTGCAATGCGCTGCCGCCTCCACGCGTGGCGCTGTGTAACGGCGCTCTATTCATACAGGTTCTGCTGCAATGCGCTGCCGCCTCCACGCGGTGGCGCTGTGTAACGGCGCTCTATTCATACAGGTTCTGCTGCAATGCGCTGCCGCCTCCACGCGGTGGCGCTGTAGTGCTGCTCTATTCATACAGGTTTCAGCTGCAATGCGCTGCCGCCTCCACGCGGTGGCGCTGTAGTGCCGCTCTATTCATACAGGTTCAGCTGCAATGCGCTGCCGCCTCCACGCGGTGGCGCTGTGTAATGGCGCTCTATTCATACAGGTTCTGCTGCAATGCGCTGCCGCCTCCACGCGGTGGCGCTGTTAGTGCTGCTCTATTCATACAGGTTCAGCTGCAATGCGCTGCCGCCTCCACGCGGTGGCGCTGTAGTGCCGCTCTATTCATACAGGTTCTGATGCAATGTGCTGCCGCCTCCTCGCGGTGGCGCTGTGTGACGCCGCCGCTCCTCTGACTGTGGGCGTTTTCTGTCCGTGTGCGCATCGACGGCGGCGGATCCTGCGCGGCATTGAGGGTACGTGGGGTTATGGGGTGGGGGGGTGTGGGGTTATGGGGTGGGGGGGGTTATGGGGTGGGGGGTGGGGGGTTATGGGGGGTGGGGGTATGGGTTATGGGGTGGGGGGGGTTATGGGGTGGGGGGTTATGGTGGGGTTATGGGGGTTATGGGGGGTGGGTATGGGGTTATGGGGTGGGGGGGTTATGGGGTGGGGGTATGGGTTATGGGGGGTGGGGGTATGGGGTTATGGGGTGGGGGGGGTTATGGGGTGTGGGGTTATGGGGGGTTATGGGTGGTAATGGGGTGTGGGTTATGGGGTGTGGGGGTATGGGGGGGTAATGGGGTGTGGGGTTATGGGGGGTGGGGGTATGGGGGGTTATGGGGTGTGGGGGTTATGGGGGGTGGGGGTATGGGGGGGTAATGGGGTGTGGGGTTATGGGGGTTATGGGGTGTGGGGTTATGGGTGTGGGGTTATGGGGGGTGGGGGTATGGGGAGGTAATGGGGTGTGGGGTTATGGGGTGTGGGGTTATGGGGGTTATGGGGTGTGGGGTTATGGGGGGGTTATGGGGGGTGGGGTTATGGGGGGTTATGGGGTGTGGGGGTATGGGGTTATGGGGGGTTATGGGGTGGGTGGTTATGGGGGTATGGGGTGTGAATCTATGGGTCACAGATCTATGGGGCACAGATCTATGGGGCACAGATCTATGGGGAATCTATGGGGCACAGATCTATGGGTCTCAGACCTATGGGGAATCTATGGGGCACAGATCTAAGGGGCACAGATCTATGGGGAATCTATGGGGCACAGATCTACGGGGCACAGATCTATGGGAATCTATGGGTCTCAGATCTATGGGGAATCTATGGGGCGCAGACCTATGGGGCACGGGGTTCTGGGTCACGGGGTTCTGGGTCACGTCAGACCCACAGGGGAACCGATCTATGGGTCTCAGACCCACACCGCCCCCCCCCCCTCCCCCCCCCCACGCAGAGTGCATCACCCACGAGTGCTCGTCCCGCCGCCTCCGCTCGGCGCGGCGTGGCGCTCCCCTCCCCCCCCCGCTGCCGTGGGGCGGCTGGCGCGCGCTGCGCCTCCTCGTCCTCCTCTCCCTCTTCCGCGCCGTTCGTCCGCCGCCCCTCCCCCCTCCCCTCCCCCCGGCGGAGCCCCGACGTCACCTTCGTGTACGTCCGCCTGACGTCGTGGCGCTCCGTGGGCTGCGATCGCGCGTGGGGCGGCATCGTGAGCGCGCTCCGCCGCTCCGTCCGCCGCCGCTTCGGCGCGCGAACTCTCGCGATCTTTCGCGCCCTCGGCGCCGCGCCGCGCTACGGAGACGGCGTAGAGTGCGGCTGGGAATTGCGGAGGGCCACGTGCGTCAAACTGGGAGCCGCCTTACTGGTCTTACTGGTCGGGCTGGGGCTGCTGGCGGCCGCCCCGTTCCTGCGGCACAGGGAAGGGGCGACCGTTTTGGGGGCGGCCATGGGTCGGTGTCGGGCTCGGGGCTGTTGGGGGCGGCGTTGGTGCGCTGGGGGGGAGGGGCGCTGAGGCGCGCGGCCGCGAGGAGGGGGAGGGGCGCGGAGCCGGGCTTGGGGTTCATGGGGGGGGTGGGGGAGGAGCTGGAGGAGCTGCGCGCGTTCCTGAGCGTGGCCGAGGTCCTGGAGGGGCGGAGGGTGCGGGTGATGGTGGAGATGGCGGCGTTGGAGCGGTGCGGGGCGGAGCGCTGCGCGGCGCTGCTCGAGGCCGTGGAAGCGCTGCTCGGGGAACCGCGGTGCCCCTTCGTGTCCGTGATCGCCGTGGATCCGGCCGCCGTGGGGGCGAGGTGGGGGGGGGGGGGAAGGGCGGCGGGTGGGGGGGGGGGGGGGTGGGGGAGACGTACGCGTTCCTGAGGAGGGCGGTGACGCTGCGTTCGCGGTGCCGGACGGCGGGGGGTGGGGGGAGGGGCTGGGGGGAGGGGGGGAGGGGGAGGGAGGTGGGGGGGAGGGGTGGGGGAGGGACGAGGGGAGGGGGCTGGGGGGGGAAGTGGGGGGAGGGGGGGGGGAGGGGGGAGCGGGGGGCGAAGCGCGGAAAAGGGAGGAGGGGGAGGGGGGAGGGGAAAGGGGGGCGGCCACCCAGTGCGTGGGGAGCACCCAAAGGACCGTGGGGAGCGCCCAGAGGAGCATGAGGAGCACCCAGTGCGTGGGGAGCACCCAAGGGACCGTGGGGAGCGCCCAGAGGAGCATGAGGAGCACCCAGTGCGTGGCAAGGGGCACCCAGTGCGTGGGGAGCACCCAAGGGGACCACGGGGAGCACCCAATGAACTTCAAGGAGCACCCAGTGCTCCACGAGGAGCACCCAGTGCGTGGGGAGCACCCAAGGGACCGTGGGGAGCACCCAGTGCACCATAAAGGGCACCCAGTGCAGCACGGGGAGCACCCAGTGCGTGGGGAGCACCCATGGGACCACGAGGAGCACCCAAGGGAACATGAGGGGCACCCACTGTACAGCATGGAGCACCCAGTGCAGCACGAGGAGCACCCACTGTGTAAGGAGCACCCACTGTGTGGCGTGGAGCACCCAGTGAACCTCGGGGAGCACCCACTGCTCCACGAGGAGCACCCACTGCTCCATGAGGAGCACCCAGTGCATGGCAAGGGGCACCCAGTGAACCTCAGGAGCACCCAGTGCGTGGCGTGGAGCACCCAGTGCATGGCAAGGGGCACCCAGTGCAGCACGAGGAGCACCCACAGCTCCACGAGGAGCACCCACGGTGTAAGGAGCACCCAGTGAACCTCAGGGAGCACCCAGTGCGTGGCAAGGGGCACCCAGTGCACGAGGAGCACCCAGTGCGTGGCATGGAGCACCCAAGGGACCATGAGGGGCACCCAGTGCATGGCATGGAGCACCCAGTGCACGAGGAGCACCCAGTGCGTGGCATGGAGCACCCAAGGGACCATGAGGGGCACCCAGTGCATGGCATGGAGCACCCAGTGCACGAGGAGCACCCAGTGCGTGGCATGGAGCACCCAAGGGACCATGAGGGGCACCCAGTGCAGCACGAGGAGCACCCACTGCTCCACAAGGAGCACCCAGTGCATGGCAAGGGGCACCCAGTGCAGCACAAAGAGCACCCAAGGGACCATGAGGAGCACCCAGTGCAGCACAAAGAGCACCCAGTGCATGGCAGGGGGCACCCGAGGGACCATGAGGGGCACCCAGTGTACAGCATGGAGCACCCAGTGCGTGGCATGGAGCACCCAGTGCACGCACAGCACCCACTGCTCCACGAGGAGCACCCAGTGCGTGGCATGGAGCACCCAGTGCACGGCATGGAGCACCCAAGGGACCATGAGGGGCACCCAGTGTACAGCATGGAGCACCCAGTGCACGCACAGCACCCACTGCTCCACGAGGAGCACCCAAGGGACCGTGGGGAGCACCCAGTGCACCATAAAGGGCACCCAGTGCAGCACGGGGAGCACCCACTGCCCCATAGTGAGCACCCACTGCCCCACAGGGAGCACCCGCTGCCCCACAGGGAGGCACCCACTGCCCCACAGGGAGCACCCACTGCCCCATAGTGAGCACCCGCTGCCCCACAGGGAGCACCCACTGCCCCATAGTGAGCACCCGCTGCCCCACAGGGAGCACCCACTGCCCCATAGTGAGCACCCGCTGCCCCACAGGAGCACCCACTGCCCCATAGTGAGCACTCGCTGCCCCACAGGGAGCACCCACTGCCCCATAGTGAGCACCCGCTGCCCCACAGGGAGCACCCACTGCCCCATAGTGAGCACCCGCTGCCCCACAGGGAGCACCCACTGCCCCATAGTGAGCACCCGCTGCCCCACAGGGAGCACCCACTGCCCCATAGTGAGCACCCGCTGCCCCACAGGGGAGCACCCACTGCCCCACAGGGAGCACCCACTGCCCCATAGTGAGCACCCACTGCCCCACAAGCAGCACCCGCTGCCCCATAGTGAGCACCCGCTGCCCCATAGTGAGCACTCGCTGCCCCATAGTGAGCACCCACTGCCCCATAGGCAGCACCCACTGCCCCACCCCCTCCCCTCCCCCCCACCCCACGCCCCCCCATCCCCCTCCGCCCCACCCCCCCTCCCCCACCCCCCACTCCTCTCCCCCCCACTCCCCCCCTCCTCCCCGCACCCCCCACCCCTCCCCCGCCCCCCATCGCCCCTCGCCCCTCCCCCCCCCGGAGGCGCTGCTGCGGCGCAGTGCGCGCTCCGCGCTGCGCTGTGTGCGCGACCCCCGAGAGCCGCTGTCGCGTTTCGCCCCTCCCGGGGGAGCGCCGCTGCTCCGCGTCCTCAACACCGTCCCCATCACCGTCCGCCTCTTCCTCCACCGCTGCGCCGCGAGATGTGGGGCGGGGGAGGGCTGTGGGGCCGAGGAGGAGAGCTGTGGGGCGGAGGAGGAGGAGGAGAGCTGGGAGGAGGGGGAGGAGAGCTGGGAGGAGGAGGAGGGGGAGGAAGGGTGGGGGGGGGGGGAGAGCTGGGGGGCGGGGGGGGTGGGGGGGTGGGGGGAGAGGTGTGGGGCGGAGGAGAGGTGTGGGGCGGAGAGGTGTGGGGCGGAGGGGAGGTGTGGGGCGGAGGAGAGGTATGGGGCAGAGAGGTGTGGGGCGGAGGAGAGGTGTGGGGTGGGGAGGTGTGGGGCAGAGAGGCGTGGGATGGAGAGGTGTGGGGTAAGGAAGAGCTATGGGGCGGAGCCCTATGGCATGGAGAGCTATGGGGCAGGGAGATGTGGGGCAGAGGGATGTGGGAAGGAGAGATGTGGGGTAGAGAAGAGCTATGGGGCGGAGAGGTGTGGGGCGGAGCCCTATGGGATGGAGAGCTGTAAGGCAGAGAGATGTGGGGCAGAGGAGAGCTATGGGGCAGAGAGATGTGGGGCAGAGGGATGTGGGGTAGAGAAGAGCTATGGGGTAGAGAGGTGTGGGGCGGAACACTATGGGATGGAGAGCTATGGGGCAGAGGAGAGCTATGGGGCAGAGCCCTATGGGATGGAGAGCTATGGGGCAGAGAGATGTGCGGCAGAGCACCATTGGATGGAGCCCCACGGGGTGGAGAGCTGTGGGGCAAAGACATGTGGGGTGGAGGAGATCTATGGGGCGGAGGAGATCTATGGGGCGGAGGAGATCTATGGGGCAGAGAGCCACGGGATGGAGCCCTATAGGATGGAGAGCGATGGAACAGAGTCCTATGGGGCAAAGAGCCATTGGATGGAGATCTATGGGGCAGAGAGCCATGAGACGGAGCCCTATGGGGTGAAGGTCTATGGGGCAGAGGAGCCCTATGGGGTGAAGAACTATGGGGCAGAAACCTGTGGGGCAGAGGGCCATTGGATGGAGCCCTACGGGACAAAGATTTGTGGGGCAGAGGAGGAGCTCTGCGGGGTGGAAATCCATGGGGCAGAGCCCCATAGAACAGGGAGCCGTGGGGTGGAGCCCATAGAATTGAGCCCCACAGCCCCACACCCCATGACCTTCCACCCCATAGCCCTCACCCCATGGACTGTCAGCCCCCGACCCCATGCCCCATAACCCCACACCTCTTGTCCTCTCACCCCACACCTCCCTGCCCCATAACCCCACACCTCTTGTCCTCTCACCCCATAGCCCCACACCCTACAACCCCTCACCCCACAGCCCCACGCTCCTTGTCCTCTCACCCTACAACCCCCCCACCCCACACCTCCCCACCCCATAACCCCCCACCCCACAACCCCCAATTCTACACCTCCTCACCCCATAACCCCCCACCCCACACTCCTCACCCCATAACCCCCCGCCCCACCCCTCCCCACCCCATAACCTTGCACCTCGCACCTCCCCACCCCATAACCCCACCCCCTCCCCCCCCCGCCCCCTCCCCCCACCCCCCGCCTCGGACCTGCTCCCCCCCCCCCGCGGCGTGCCTCGCCCCACGGTGCCCACGCGCGGTGCCGCGGCTGTTGGCCGCGTGGGTGGTGCTGGCGGAGCGGTGGCCGTGCCGCCTCAGTTGGGCGCTGCAGTGCCTCGGGGACGGAGACCCGAAGGACTCGCGCTCGTCGCTGTGGGCCGTGCTGTGCAACCACAGCCCCGAACTGGGGCGGCTCCCGCGGGCCGCTGAGCGTCGCGTTGGCTCTGGATGACGACCCGCGGCTGCTGCGGGAGTTCCTCGGGCGGCGGTTCCCGTTCAGCGCCCGCGACGCCCGAACGCTGCTCCGCGTCACCGTGAACCTCGAGCCGAGCCTGGGCAACGCCATGGCCGTGCTCAGGGGGGGTGCGGAGCTTGGGGGGCGAGGGGGGGGGGGAGGGGGCGGGGGGAGGGGGGGGCGCGTCGGCGCTGAGCGCTGTGGGGTGAAGGGGGATGGGGGGCACGTCGGTACTGAGCGCTGTTGGGGGGCGAGGGGGGGGAGGGGATGGGGGGCACGTCGGTACTGAGCGCTGTGGGGTGAGGGGGGATGGGGGGAAGGGGGTGGGGGGATGGGGGGCACGTCGGTACTGAGCGCTGTGGGGGGCGGAGGTTGGGGGGCGAAGGGGGGAGGGGGTGGGGGGATGGGGGACACGTCGGCGCTGAGCGCTGTGGGGTGAGGGGGGATGGGGGGGAGGGGGGAAGGGGGTGGGGGGATGGGGGGCACGTCGGTACTGAGCGCTGTGGGGGGCGGAGGTTGGGGGGCGAAGGGGGGAGGGGGGTGGGGGGATGGGGGACACGTCGGCGCTGAGCGCTGTGGGGTGAAGGGGGATGGGGGGCACGTCGGTACTGAGCGCTGTGGGGTGGGGGGGGGAAGGGGGTGGGGGATGGGGGGGCACGTCGGCGCTGAGCGCTGTGGGTGTGAGGGGGGATGGGGGGCACGTCGGTACTGAGCGCTGGTGGGGGGCGAGGGGGGGAGGGGGGAAGGGGGGGATGGGGGTCACGTCGGTACTGAGCGCTGTGGGGGGCGGAGGTTGGGGGGGGGAGGGGGAGAGGGGGTGGGGGGATGGGGACACGTCGGCGCTGAGCGCTGTGGGGGTGAAGGGGGGATGGGGGTCACATCGGTACTGAGCGCTGTGGGGTGAGGGGGGATGGGGGGGAGGGGGGAAGGGGGTGGGGGGATGGGGGGCACGTCGGCGCTGAGCGCTGTGGGGTGAGGGGGGATGGGGGAAGGGGGTGGGGGGGATGGGGGGCACGTCGGTACTGAGCTCTGTGGGGGGCGAGGGGGGGGAGGGGATGGGGGGGCACGTCGGTACTGAGCGCTGTGGGGTGAGGGGGGATGGGGGGAAGGGGGTGGGGGGATGGGGGGCACGTCGGCGCTGAGCGCTGTGGGGTGAGGGGGGATGGGGGGGCACGTTCGGTACTGAGCGCTGTGGGGGGCGAGGGGGGGGAGGGGATGGGGGGGCACGTCGGTACTGAGCGCTGTGGGGGGCGGAGGTTGGGGGGCGAAGGGGGGAGGGGGTGGGGGATGGGGACACGTCGGCGCTGAGCGCTGTGGGGTGAAGGGGGGGATGGGGGTCACATCGGTACTGAGCGCTGTGGGGTGAGGGGGGAAGGGGGTGGGGGGATGGGGGGCACGTCGGCGCTGAGCGCTGTGGGGTGAGGGGGGATGGGGGGCACGTCGGTCCTGAGCACTGAGGGGGGCGAGGGGGGGAGGGGGGGAAGGGGGGATGGGGGTCACGTCGGTACTGAGCGCTGTGGGGGGCGGAGGTTGGGGGCGAAGGGGGGAGGGGGTGGGGGGATGGGGGACACGTCGGCGCTGAGCGCTGTGGGGTGAGGGGGGATGGGAGGGGAATGGGGGTCACATTGGTAATGAATGCTATGGGGTGAGGGGGTACACATCGGTACTGAGCGCTGTGGGGTGAGGGGGGGGATGGGGGGGAAGTGGGGACGTGAGGACTTGGGGGGCATGGGGACCTTGGGGTCAATGGGGACATGAGGACTTTGGGGTCAACGGGGCCGTGGGCCGTTGGGGACAATGGGGTCATGACGCTATGGGGTGGGCATGGGGCGGTTATGGGGACACCACGAGGACGCTATGGGCGGTCACGGTGACCCTGTGATGACGCTATGGGGTGGTTATGGGGTGGCCACGGGGACACACGATGGACGCTATGGGGCGGTTATGGGGACACTACGAAGACGCTATGGGGCGGTCACGGTGACCCTGTGATGACGCTATGGGGTGGTTATGGGGTGGCTATGGGGACACCACGACGACGCTATGGGGCGGTTATGGGGACACCACGACGACGCTATGGGGCGGTCACGGTGACCCTGTGATGACGCTATGGGGCGGCTATGGGGGCACCGCGAGGCCGCTGTGTGACGCTATGGGGCCGCTATGGGGCGGCTGTGGGGCGGAGGTGATGCCCCAATACAGCACTGACTGCATCTGAACCGGAAATGGTCGAAATGGTCCTTCTTTGGGGTCAAAAAACGGAGGGGGGGGGGGGAGGGCCCCAATGTCGCTATGGGCAGCGGGGATGGGGACCACGGTGTGTGGAGTGGGGAGGTTACGGGGTGGGGATATGGGGTGGAAGTATGGAGTGGGGTCATGGGGCATGGGGTGGGGTTATAGGATATGGGGGGGGGGATATGGGGTGGGGTTTACGGGGTATGGAGAGGGGTTGTGGGGTATGGGGTGGGGTTATGGGCACGGGGTGGAGTTATGGGGTGGGGTATAGGGTATGGGGTGGGGATCCGGGCTGCGGGTAGGGGGTTATGGGGTGGGATGCGGGGTTATGGGGTGGGGATGTGGGGCTGTGGGGTTATGGGGTTATGGGGTGGGCATGCGGGGTTATGAGGTGGGGATGTGGGGCTGTGGGGTTATGGTGGTGGTGATGCGGGGCTATGGGAAGGGCTGTGGGGTTATGGGGCGGGGCTGTGGGCTATGGGGTGGGGATGCGGGGTTATGGGGTGGGGATGCGGGGCTATGGGGTGGGGATGCGGGGCTATGGGGCGGGGCTGTGGGGTTATGGGGCGGGGATGCGGGGCTATGGGGCGGGGCTGTGGGGTTATGGGGCGGGGATGCGGGGCTATGGGGCGGGGCTGTGGGGTTATGGGGCGGGGCTGTGGGGCTGTGGGGTTATGGGGTGAGGAACCCCGGAGGCGGTTCCGCTTTAACAGAGAACGGCGTTCACCAAACCCTCCCCCCGGGAGGAGAGAAAGGGGGGGGGGGGGGGGGGGGAGGGGAGAGCGGCCCCCCCCCCCCCCACTGCCGCCCCATTTATTGCACTTCTCGGAATGGGAAAAAAAAAAGAAACCCCAAACGAACCCCAAAAAAAGAAACGAAAAGCGGTTCCGCTCCCCCCGCCCCTCCCCCACCCCTCCCCCTCCCCCACCCCCTGAGAGCGGCGGCGGCACCGCAGCGGGGACGGTGTCACGTGGGGTCGGTGTCACCTTTTGGGGTCGGTGTCACCTTTTGGGGTCAGTGTCACCTCATTGGGGTCAGTGCCATTTTAGGGTCAGTGTCACCTCAGTGGGGACAGCGTCACATTGGGGACAGTGACACTTTTTGGGACCAGCACCTCCAGATTGGGGACAGTGTCACCTTTTGGGGTCAGTGTCACACGGGGCACAGTACCACAATGGGGACAGTGTCACCTTTTGGGGTCAGTGTCACACGGGGCACAGTACCACAATGGGGACAGTGTCACCTTTTGGGGTCAGTGTCACACGGGGCACAGTACCACAATGGGGACAGTGTCACCTTTTGGGGTCAGTGTCACACGGGGCACAGTACCACAATGGGGACAGTGTCACCTTTTGGGGTCAGTGTCACACGGGGCACAGTACCACAATGGGGACAGTGTCACCTTTTGGGGTCAGTGTCACACGGGGCACAGTACCACAATGGGGACAGTGTCACCTCATTGGGGACAGTGCCGCCAATGGGGGACGGTGTCACCTTTGGGGACAGTGTCACTGATAACGGGGACAGTGTCACCTTTTGGGGTCAGTGTCACACGGGGCACAGTACCACAATGGGGACAGTGTCACCTTTTGGGGTCAGTGTCACACGGGGCACAGTACCACAATGGGGACAGTGTCACCTTTTGGGGTCAGTGTCACACGGGGCACAGTACCACAATGGGGACAGTGTCACCTCATTGGGGACAGTGCCGCCAATGGGGGACGGTGTCACCTTTGGGGACAGTGTCACTGATAACGGGGACGGTGTCACCTTTGGGGACGTGGTGACACTTTGGTGGCACACGGTGACATCTCTCTGGGGTCACTGTGACGCGGTGACGTTGTTGGCGACACCTCCATGGGGACACCTCAGTGGCACACGGTGACATCTCCTGGGTGACAGTGTCCAGGTGACACCTCCTTGGTGACACTGTGCCCAGGTGACACCTCCTCGGGGACACCACATCCAGGTGACACTGTGTCCAGGTGACATCTCCCTGGGGACATCTCCTTGGGGACACCGCATCCAGGTGACATCTCCTTGGGGACACTGTGCCCTGGTGACACCGTATTGGTGACACCATGTTCAGGTGACATCTCCTTGGTGACACAGTGTCTGGGTGACATCTCCTTGGTGACACTGTGTCCAGGTGACACCAGGTCCAGGTGACATCTCCTTGGGGTGACACCATTTCCAGGTGACATCTCCTTGGTGACACCAGGTCCAGGTGACATCGTGTCCAGGTGACATCCCCTTGGTGTCACCACATCCAGGTGACACTGTTGGTGACACCAGGTCCAGGTGACATCTCCTTGGGGTGACACCATTTCCAGGTGACATCTCCTTGGTGACACCAGGTCCAGGTGACAACATATTGCTGACACCAGGTCCAGGTGACACCATGTCCAGGTGACATCTCCTTGGAGACACCATGTCCAGGTGACATCATGTTGGTGACACCGCATCCAGGTGACATCTCCTTGGTGTCACCACGTCCAGGTGACACTGTTGGTGACACCGTTTCCAGGTGACATCTCCTTGGGGTGACACCGCATCCAGGTGACATCTCCTTGGGAACACCAGGTCCAGGTGACACTGTGTTGGTGACACCGTGTCCATGTGACATCTCCCTGGGGACACCATGTCCAGGTGATATCATGTTGGTGACACCGTGTCCAGGTGACATCTCCTTGGGGACACCACATCAGGGTGACATCTCCTTGGGGTGACACAGTGTCCAGGTGACACTGTGTCGGTGACACCACGTCCAGGTGACATCTCCCCAGGGACACGGCAGTGGTGACACAGTGACACTGTGTTGGGGACGTGGGTGGCAGTGGGTGCCACAATGGGGATCTGAGAGGACTGGGAAGCGCACGGGGGGACCCCAGTGGTGGATCCCCATCCCAAGTCCGGATCCTGACCCCAAATCCAGTTCCTGATCCCACATCCGGATCCTGATCCCAAGTCCGGACCCTGATCCCAAATCTGGATCCTGATCCCAAATCTGGGCCCTGATCCCACATCCGGATCCTGATCCCAAGTCCGGACCCTGATCCCAAATCCTGATCGTGATCCCAAGTCCAGACCCTGACCCCAAATCCGGATCCTGACCCCAAGTCTGGATCCCAATCCCAAGTCCAGATCCTGACCCCAAGTCCGGACCCTGACCCCAAATCCGGATCCTGATCCCAAGTCCAGGCCCTGATCCCAAATCCGGATCCTGACCCCAAATCTGGATCCTGACCCTGAGTCCAGACCCTGACCCCAAATCCGGATCCTGACCCCAAGTCCAGATCCTGACCCCAAGTCCAGATCCTGACCCCAAGTCCGGATCCTGATCCCAAGTCCAGACCCTGACCCCAAATCCGGATCCTGACCCCAAATCCGGATCCTGACCCTGAGTCCAGACCCTGACCCCAAATCCGGATCCTGACCCCAAGTCTGGATCCTGACCCCAACTCCATCCCCGACCCCAACTCCGGCCCCCGACCCCAACCCCATGGGGGCCCCGCAGCCCCGGCGGTGTCACGGTGGCTCGTGCCCCACATCGCGGCTGGCCTCGAGCAGCAGCTCCTCCACATCCCGCTCGTCCCGGCAGCGCAGCTCTGAAACGACAGCGGGGTCAGCGGCACCGGGACCCACCCGGCTCATCCCGGGGGGACATTCGGGATCGGTCCCATCTGTGACCCCGTGGGGACATTTGGGAACGGTCCCATCTCTGTCCCTATGGGGACATTTGGGATCAGTCCCATCTCTGTCCCTATGGGGACATTTACGATCCGGTCCCACCTCTGCCCCGTGGGGACATTTATGATCCGGTCCCACCTCTGCCCCGTGGGGACATTTGGGATCAGCCCCTCCCACATCCCCGTGGGGACATTTGGGCTCAGCCCCCCCCACATCCCCGTGGGGACATTTGGGCTCAGCCCCCCCCCGTCCTGTCGCTCCCAGCCCCGTACCGTGCTCAGCACCGCAGTTCCCACTGGTAGTGTTCCCACTGGTGTCCATCCCACTGATGTCCATCCCACTGGTGGCCACCATCCCACTGTCAGAGACCATCCGAGGGGTGGCTGTCCCAGTGACGGTGTCCGTCCCACTGATGTCCATCCCACTGGTGCCTGTCCCACTGGTGGTCACCATCCCACTGGTGGAGATGATCCCACTGGTGGGCCATCCCACTGGTGGCGACGATCCCAGTGGTGGCTGTCCCAGAGATGGTGTCCATCCCACTGGCATCCATCCCTTTGGTGGTGTTCCCACTGGTGGTGTTCCCACTGGTGTCCATCCCACTGGTGGTATTCCCACTGGTGTCCATCCCACTGGTGGAGGCGATCCCAGTGGTGGCTGTCTCATCGGTGGTGTTCATCCCAGTGACAGTGTTCGTCCCAGTGACGGTGTTCATCCCAGTGATGGTGGCCGTCCCAGTGACGGAGACGATCCCATTGGTGGTGGCTGTAACACTGGTGGCCATCCCACTGGTGGAGACAATCCCACTGGTGGCCATCCCACTGGTGGAGACGATCCCAGTGACGGAGTCCATCCCATTGGTGGCCGTCCCAGTGACGGTGTTCGTCCCATTGGTGCCCATCCCATTGTTGTCTGTCTTATTGGTGTCCGTCCCATTGTTCTCCACCCCATTGTTCTCCATCCCATTGTTGTCCACCTCGTTGTTGTCTGTCCCATTGTTGTTCGTCCCACTGCTGTCCATCCCGTTGGTGTCCGTCCCATTGTTGTCTGTCCGGTTGTTTCCCATCCCGTTGCTGTTCATCCCATTGTTCTCTATCCCACTGTTGCCCATCCTGTTGCTATCCGTTCCACTGTTGTCTGTCCCACTGTTTCCCATCCCATTCTCATCCATCCGGCTGTTGTCCATCCCATTGTTGTCTGTAACGTTGTTGTCCGTTCGGTTGTTTCCCATCCCGTTGTTGTCCATCTCACTGTTGTCTATCCCATTCTTGTCGGTCCAGTTGTTTCCCATCCCGTTGTCATCCACCCCATCGTTGTCCACCCCACTGTCGTCCTTCCCACTGTTATCTGTCCCATTGTTTCCCACCCCACTGTCTCCCACCCCCCACTTTCCCCCCCCTCCGCTCCCGGTGCCGCGCGGTGTCCCCACTCCCGACCCCATCTCAGCGGTGCCGCCCTCGGCCGCGCCGTCCACGCGCGTCACCATGAACACTTTGTGTCCCCTCCCGGGGCTGGTGACCCAAACACAGCGCTGCTGAGCGCGTGGGGCCGCAGGGTCCCCCACAACGGATCCCCCCACGGCCGATCTCTCATCGGCACCGTCTGAACCACAACCGGCGGCGGCTCTGGGGTCATGGTCGCCGTCATCGTCACCATTGTGGTCATGGTCACTGCTGTGGTCATGGTCAACATCGTGGTCATGGTCACCGTCGTTGTCATTGTCACCATCATTGTCACCGTTGTGGTCACGGTCATCGTTGCGGTCATGGTCATCATTGTTGCGGTCACCGCTGTTGTCACCATTGTGGTCATTATCACCATGGCGGTCATGGTCACCGTGGTGGTCATGGTCACCATCATTGTCACCGTCACTGCTGTGGTCACGGTCACCGTCGTTGTCACCGTCGTTGTCACGGTCACCATGTGCCGTGGAGGAAGAGGAGGAGGAGGAGGAGGAGGAGTGCAGCGGCCGCGTGGCTCCACTGTCGTTGTCATTGTTGTCGTTGTTGTCGTTGTCGTCATTGTTGTCGTTGTCGTTGTTGCTGTCGTTGTTGTCATTGTTGTCGTTGTTGTCGTTGTCGTCGCGCTCTCGCGCCAACGCGAAGTTGCGTTTGCAGCCGCTCTGGATCTCGGCCAGCAGCGCCTTCTGCGTCTCTATGAAACTCTTCACCTGTCGGGGGGCGGGGGGAGGGGGTCAGAAAGAGGTTGGGGGGCAAGGGGGTCCCTCCATTTTGGGACCTCCCTCCTTTTAGGGACCTCACACCCCCTCCTCGGGTACCCCATCCCCCTTTCAGGACCTCCATCCCTTTAGGAACCTCCATTCCTCTTTTAGGGATCTCCTTCCTTTTCAGGACCTCCATCCCTTTTGGGATCTCCATCCCCCTTTCAGGACCTCCCTCCTTTTAGGGACCTCCCTCCCTTTTAGGAACCTCTACCTCCCTTTTGGGACCTTCATCCCTTTCGGGACTTCCTTCCCCCTTTTAAGGTCCTCCATTCCTTTTAGGGACCTCCCTCTTTTTTGGGACCTCCCTCCCCCTTTTAAGGTCCTCCCTCCCTTTTAGGGACCTCCCTCCCCCTTTTAGGGACCTCCCTCCTTTTAGGAACCTCTACCTCCCTTTCGGGACCTCCCTCCCCCCTTTTAAGGTCCTCCATCCCTTTTGGGACCTCCCTCTTTTTTGGGACCTCCATCCCTTTCGGACCTCCATCCCTTTTGGGACCTCCATCCCTTTCGGGACCTCCCTCCCTTTTGGGACCTCCCCTCTCTCCTCGTGTGTCCCCCCCCCCCACCCCGTCCCTCACCGCCTCCTTTTTGGGGTCACGGTCGAGGTCGAGGCGCAGCAGGGAGTGGTTGACCTTGAGCGCGAGCGCCAGCGCCATGAGCCCGCCCGTCTTGATGTCGTTCTCGCGCAGGTCAAGGCGCAGCAGCCGGGGGCTCTCGGCGATGAACTCGGCCAGGCCACCGCTCCTGGGGGGCGGGGAGGGGGAGGGGGAGGGGGGACACACCGCGGTGACGCCAGGAGGATTTGGGACCGCTGACCCTAAAAGGCTGCGCCTGGGATCGTGGGGATGGGGGGCGATGGGTGTTGGGGTTTGGGGAGGGTCTGCAAGAAGAGATTGTGAACAGGAACCCGATCCCAAGGGATGAGGTGGGCATGGTGATATTGGGGTCACCCATCAGACCCCAACAATGACATTCTGTGGGATCCCCAGGAGCTGACCATACCCAGAACTCCCATCCTATAAGACGAGACTGCCACAGTGACACTGGGGTCACCCACTGGACCTCAACAATGACATTTTGGGGGGTCCCCAGGAGCTGACCATACCCAGCACCCCAATTCTATAGGACGAGATGGCCACAGAAACAATGGGGTCACTGGATCCCAACGATGACATTTTGTGGGGTCCCCAGGACCACCCCATACCCAGGACCCCCATCCTATAGGACAACACAGCCACACTGACATTGGGGTCACCCATCAGACCCCAACGATGGCATTTTTGGGGTCCCCCAGGCACAGCCCACACCCAGGACCCCCATCCCATAGGACGAGACGGCCATGGTGACATTGGGGTCACCCACTGAACCCCAACAGTGGCATTTTTTGGGGTCCCCAGGCGCAGCCAGTACCCATGTCCCCCATCCCATACGACGACTCATCGGGGTCACCCCAACGCCCTCCCCCATCACTTCCATAGCGCTCCCACCGCTCCCCCCCCCCCCCCCCCGCTCCACGGCCACGGCATCCCTGGGGTCCTCCCCCCTCCCCCGTTCCCCGTGGGGCGCAGTGGGGCGCAGTGGGGCACCCCACCTTCGCAGGTGAGCTTGGTGGCCGCCAGGCCGAGGCGCAGCACGGAGCGGTTCCCGATGAGCCCGGCCTTCAGCTGCCGCACGCCCTCGTTCCCTATGGGTTATGGCCCAGGTTCAGCGTCTCCAGGCTCTGCGCGTGGGGCTGCGGGACACAGAACGGGGAACTGGGGCACTGGGGGCACTGGGGGGACTGGGGGGGAGTGGGGGGACTGGGGAGAATGGGGAAGGTGGGGGGAGTGGGGGCACTGGGGGACTGGGGGGACTGGGGGGGAGTGGGGGGACTGGGGAGAATGGGGAAGGTGGGGGGAGTGGGGGCACTGGGGGGACTGGGGGGGAGTGGGGGCACTGGGAGAGCGGGGGGACTGGGGAGAATGGGGAAGGTGGGGGGAGTGGGGGCACTGGGGGACTGGGGGGGAGTGGGGGCACCGGGGAGAGCGGGGGGACTGGGGAGAATGGGGAAGGTGGGGGAGTGGGGGCACTGGGGGACTGGGGGGGAGTGGGGGCACTGGGGAGAGTGGGGGCACTGGGGGAATGGGGGAACTGGGGGGACTGGGAGAGTAGGGGGACTGAGGAGACTGGGGGGACTGGGGGCACTGGGGAGAGTGGGGCACTGGGGGCACTGGGGGGACTGGGGGGAGTGGGGGGAGTGGGGGAGTGGGGGGAGTGGGGGAACTGGAAGGACTGGGGAGAGTGGGGAAGTGGGGGGAGTGGGGGCACTGGGGGCGTGGGGGAACTGGGGGAACTGGGGAGAGTGGGGGGACTGGGGGCACTGGGGGGACTGGGGGAGTGGGGGAACTGGGGGGACTGGGAGAGTAGGGGCACTGGGGAGACTGGGGGGACTGGGGAGAGTGGGGGCACTGGGGGAACTGGGGTCACTGGGGGAACTGGGGTCACTGGGAGAGTAGGGGCACTGGGGAGACTGGTGAGACTGGGGGGACTGGAGGGTGGGGGCACTGGGGGAACTGGGGGCACTGGGGGAACTGGGGGGACTGGGGGGACTGGTGAGAGTGGGGGCACTGGGGACATCCCAAAGAATCGGGACACTTTGGGGACACAATGGGGTCACATTGGGGTCGCTCTTGGGACACTTTGGGGACACACTGGGGACACTGTGGGGCACCGTGGGGCCGCACTCACCAGCGTGACCCCCAGGTACGCCGTCCCCGCCTGCGTCACCTGATTGTTCCACAGCACCAACGTCACCAAACCACGGCGCTGCTCACGCAGCCCCTCGCACAGGTACGCCAGACCTGCGGGACACGGGGATGTGTGGGGCGGGGGGACGTGGGGGGCCATGGGGATGTGGGGGGGATGTGGGGGGCGGGGGGGGGGGGGATGTGTGGGGGGGGGGGACATAGGGACATGGGGATGTGTGGGGACATGTGGGGTGGGGGATGTGGGTGGGGGGGGACATAGGATGTGGGGATGTACGGGGTGGGGGGGATGATGGGGGATGTGGGGATGTGTGGGCTGGGGGACACAAAGGGATGATGTGGGGCTGGGGGACATGGGGACAGGGTGGGGGCATGGGGATTTGGGGGGGGTGTTCTGGCAGATTTGGGGACATCTGGTGGGATTTGGGGGATGTCTGGGTGGGATCTGGGGGCGATTTGGGGGATGTCTGGGTGGGATCTGGGGCGATTTGGGGGATGTCTGGGTGGGATTTGGGGGGGATTTAGGGGGTGTTTGGGTTGGGATTTGGGGGGGGTTTGGGGGTGTCTGGGTGGGATTGGGTGGGATTTGGGGGATGTCGGGGTGAGATTTTGGGGGGGGTTGGGGGATGTCTGGGGTGGGATTTGGGGGATGTTCTGGGTCGGATCTGGGTGGCATTAGGGGATATCTGGGTGGGATCTGGGGGGGGGGGTTGGGGATGTCTGGGTGGGATTTGGGGGGCATTTAGGGGATGTCTGGGTGGGATTGGGGGGGGTTTGGGGGATGTCTGGGTGGGATTTGGGGGGCATTTAGGGGATGTCTGGGTGGGATTGGGGGGGGTTTGGGGGATGTCTGGGTGGGATTTGGGGGGATTTAGGGGATGTCGGGGTGGGATTTTGGGGGGGTTGGGGGATGTCTGGGGTGGGATTTGGGGGATGTTCTGGGTCGGATCTGGGTGGCATTAGGGGATATCTGGGTGGGATCTGGGGGGGGTTGGGGGATGTCTGGGTGGGATTTGGGGGGGGTTGGGGGATGTCTGGGTGGGATTTGGGGGGCATTTAGGGGATGTGTGGGTGGGATTGGGGGGGGTTTGGGGGATGTCTGGGTGGGATTTGGGGGGGGTTAGGGGGATATCTGGGTGGGATCTGGGGGGGGTTTGGGGGATGTCTGGGGTGGGATTTGGGGGATGTCTGTGTGGGATTTGGGGGGGATTTGGGGGATGTCTGGGTGGGATTTGGGGGATATCTGTGTGCGATCCGGGGGACGTCTGGCTGAAATTTGGGGCATATTTGGGGGCCACGTGGGTGAGACTGGGGGTGGGGGGGGTTATCTGGGCAGAATACGGGGGACACCCGTGTGGGATTTGGGGGGACGTCCGGGCGGGTTTTGGGGGTTACCCGAGTCCAGGATGTGGTTGTTGCGCAGGTCCAGGATCTGGATGGAGCAGTTGAACTTGAGCAGGTTGCCGAGCTGCGCGGCGTCCTGCAGCCCGTTCAGTTTGTTGTCCGCCAGGTACAGCTCCCGCAGCGTCACGTTCATCTTCAGCGCCGTCGCTGCGGGACGAGACGGGGCGGGTTCAACCCCAACGGCGGTGGGGGAACCCCAAGTTGGGGTGGGGGGAACCTAAAATGGTGGTGGGGGAACCCCAAGTTGGGGTGGGGGGAACCTAAAATGGTGGTGGGGGAACCCCAAGTTGGGGTGGGGCAACCTAAAATGGTGGTGGGTAAACCTAAAATGGCGGTGGGGGAACCCCAAGTTGGGGTGGGGGAACCTAAAATGGTGGTGGGGGAACCCCAGTGGCGGTGGGGGAACCCCAAGTTGGGGTGGGGGAACCCCAGTGGCGGTGGGGAACCCCAAGTTGGGGTGGGGGAACCTAAAATGGTGGTGGGGGAACCCCAAGTTGGAGTGGGGGAACCCCAGTGGTGGTGGGGGAACCCCAAGTTGGGGTGGGGGCAACCTAAAATGGTGGTGGGGAACCCCAGGTGGCAGTGGGGAACCCAAGTTGGGGTGGGGGAACCTAAAATAGTGGTGGGGGAACCCAAGTTGGAGTGGGGAACCCCAGTGGTGGTGGGGGAACCCCAAGTTGGGGTGGGGGACCTAAAATGGTGGTGGGGGAACCCCAGTGGCGGTGGAGGAACCACAAGTTGGGGTGGGGGAACCTAAAATGGTGGTGGGGGAACCCCAGTGGCGGGGGGAACCCAAGTTGGGGTGGGGGAACCTAAAATGGTGGTGGGGGAACCCCAAGTTGGGTGGGGCAACCTAAAATGGTGGTGGGGGAACCCCAAGTTGGGGTGGGGCAACCTAAAATGGTGGTGGGGAACCCCAGTGGCAGTGGGGAAACCCCAAGTTGGGGTGGGGGAACCTAAAATGGTGGTGGGGGAACCCCAAGTTGGAGTGGGGGAACCCCAGTGGTGGTGGGGGAACCCCAAGTTGGGGTGGGGCAACCTAAAATGGTGGTGGGGGAACCCCAAGTTGGAGTGGGGGAACCCCATGGTGGTGGGGGAACCCCAAGTTGGGGTGGGGGAACCTAAAATGGTGGTGGGGAACCCAGTGGCAGTGGGGGAACCCAAGTTGGGGTGGGGGAACCTAAAATAGTGGTGGGGAACCCAAGTTGGAGTGGGGGAACCCCAGTGGTGGTGGGGGAAACCCCAAGTTGGAGTGGGGGAACCCCAGTGTGGTGGGGGAACCCAAAGTTGGGGTGGGTGAACCTAAAATGGAGGTGGGGGAACCTAAAATGGAGATGGGGGAACCCAAAGGTGGGTGGGTGAACCTAAAATGGAGGTGGGGAGAACCTAAAATGGCAGTGGGGGAACCCAAAGTTGGGGTGGCTGAACCCTAATGGTGATGGCTGATCCCAAATGGTGGTGGGTTCAGAACAAAATGGAGGTAGTTTGATCCCAAAATGGCGCTGGTTCAGCCATCAGGGTGAGGAGGGTGGTTGTGCTCCTTAGGGTGAGGGGTAACGAGGCTCGTTAGGGTAATGAGGCTCGTTAGGGTAATGAGGCTCATTAGCGCTCACCCAGCAGCTCGGACAGGCTGGTGCTCTCCAGGTGCAGCACCACGAGGTCAGGGTTAGGGTCAGGTGTAGGGTCAGGGTCAGGGTTAGGGTCAAGGTTAGGGTTAGGGTCAGGGCCAGGTGTAGGGTCAGGGTTAGGGTCAGGGCAAGGTGTAGGGTCAGGGCCAGGTGTAGGGCCAGTGTAGGGTCAGGGTTAGGGTCAGGGCCAGGTGTAGGGTCAGGGTTAGGGTCAGGGGCAAGGTGTAGGGTCAGGGCCAGGGGTAGGGCCAGGTGTAGGGTCAGGGTTAGGGTCAGGGCCAGGTGTAGGGTCAGGGTTAGGGTCAGGGCCAGGTGTAGGGTCAGGGTTAGGGTCAGGGCAAGGTGTAGGGTCAGGGCCAGGGGTAGGGTCAGGGCCAGGTGTAGGGCCAGGTGTAGGGTCAGGGCCAGGTGTAGGGCCAGGTGTAGGGTCAGGGCCAGGTGTAGGGTCAGGGCCAGGGGTAGGGTCAGGGCCAGGGGTAGGGTCAGGGTTAGGGTCAGGGCAAGGTGTAGGGTCAGGGCCAGGTGTAGGGCCAGGTGTAGGGTCAGGGCTAGGTGTAGGGTCAGGGTTAGGGTCAGGGCCAGGTGTAGGGCCAGGTGTAGGGTCAGGGCCAGGTGTAGGGCCAGGTGTAGGGTCAGGGCCAGGGGGTAGGGTCAGGGCCAGGTGTAGGGCCAGGTGTAGGGTCAGGGCCAGGTGTAGGGCCAGGTGTAGGGTCAGGGCCAGGTGTAGGGTCAGGGTGAGGGCCGTGTCTCACCCAGCAGCATGAGGGGCCGCCCGGACAGGCTGGCGCTCTCCAGGTGCAGCACCACGAGGCTGCTGCTGATGCGCAGCGCCCGCGCCACGAACGGCGCCGAGTGCTCGAGGAGCGGCGTCCCGCGGGCGTCCAGGTACTGCAGGCAGCTCGTCTGCGGGACAGCACCCAGCGGGGTCACGGGGAGACGGGGGGACATGGGGGGGGGGGGGGGGGGCTGAAGGTCGTGGAGCGGTGGGATCCTACAGTGGTTGGGTTGGGAGGGTCCTGGAAGGGGATAAACCCATGGGATCCTACTGTGGATGGGTTGGAAGGGTCCTGGGAGGTCACAGACCCACGGGACACCAGAGGTCGGGCTGGAAGGGTCCCTGAAGGTCAGAGAAAAGTGGGACCCCACAAAGGTCGGGTTGGAAAGGTCCTGGAAGGTCACAGACCCATGGGACCCCACAGAGGTCGGGCTGGAAAGGTCCTGGAAGGTCACAGACCCACGGGACCCTACAGTGGTTGGGTTGGAAAGGTCCTGGAAGGTCACAGACCCACGAGACCCCACAGCGGTCGGGCTGGAAGGGTCCTGGAAGGTCACAGACCCACGGGACCCTACAGTGGTTGGGTTGGAAAGGTCCTGGAAGGTCACAGACCCATGGGACCCCACAGAGGTCGGGCTGGAAAGGTCCTGGAAGGTCACAGACCCACGGGACCCTACAGTGGTTGGGTTGGAAAGGTCCTGGAAGGTCACAGACCCACGAGACCCCACAGCGGTCGGGCTGGAAGGGTCCTGGAAGGTCACAGACCCACGGGACCCTACAGTGGTTGGGTTGGAAAGGTCCTGGAAGGTCACAGACCCACAGAACCCCACAGAGGTCGGGCTGGAAGGGTCCTGGAAGGTCACAGACCCACGAGACCCCACAGCGGTCGGGCTGGAAGAGCCGTCCCGCAGAACCGAACCCCGCCGTCCCCGCCGCGCGGCGCTGACCTTCCTCATCATGTGCGCGGCCGCCTGCCAGCCCCGCGTCCCGATGTGTTTGTTGAACGAGATGTTGAGGTGCGTGGCCGACTCGTAGTACTCGATCATGTCAAACAGCGCCGAGGCGCCCTGCGGCGGCGGCAAGGGGGGGCAGCGGGGTGAGAACGGGGCGCAAAGGTGGGGGGTGGGGTGAGAATGGGGCGCAAAGGTGGGGGGTGGGGGAGAGTAGGGTGAGAATGGGGGGACAGCGTGAGGATAGGGTGGGAATGGGGGGGGGAGCGGGGTGAGAATGCGGTGTGGTGTGAGGATGGGGGGGGAATGGGGCATGACATGAGGATAGGGTAGGAATGGGGGGGGGAGCGGGGTGAGAATGGGGCACAAAGGTGGGGAGTGGGGTGAGAAAGGTGTGGGAAGGGGGGGGTGGGGGAGAGTGGGGTGAGAATGGGGGGACGGCATGAGGATAGGGTGGGAATGGGGGGGGGAAGCGGGGTGAGAATGGGGTGTGGGGTGAGGATGGGGGGGGAAGGGGGGCACAGGGTGAGGATGGGGGGGAATGGGGCACGACATGAGGATAGGGTGGGAATGGGGGGGGGAGCGGGGTGAGAATGGGGCACAAAGGTGGGGAGTGGGGTGAGAAAGGGGTGGGAGGGGGGGTGTGGGAGAGTGGGGTGAGAATGGGGGGGACGGCGTGAGGATAGGGTGGGAACGGGGGGGAGCGGGGTGAGAATGGGGTGTGGTGTGAGGATGAGGGGGAAGGGGGCACAGCGTGAGGATAGGGGGGGAACGGGGGGGGGGAGTGGGGTGAGAATGGGGTGCAAAGGTGGGGAGTGGGGTGAGAAAGGGGCGGGAGGGGGAGGTGGGGAAGAGTAGGGTGAGAATGGGGCGCAAAGGTGGGGAGTGGGGTGAGAAAGGGGCGGGGGGGGTGGGGGAGAGTGGGGTGAAAATGGGGCACAGCGTGAGGATGGGGGGGGAAGGGGGGCACAGGGTGAGGATGGGGGGGAATGGGGCACGACATGAGGATAGGGTGGGAATGGGGGAGGAGTGGGGTGAGAATGGGGTGCGGTGTGAGGATGGGGGGGGAAGGGGGTACAGTGTGAGGATAGGGGGGAACGGGGGGGAGCGGGGTGAGAATGGGGTGCAAAGGTGGGGAGTGGGGTGAGAAAGGGGCAGGAAGGGGGGGTGTGGGGGAGAGTGGGGTGAGAATGGGGCGCAAAGGTGGGGGGTGGGGTGAGAAAGGGGCGGGAGGGGGAGGTGGGGGAGAGTAGGGTGAGAATGGGGGGACGGCGTGAGGATAGGGTGGGAACGGGGGGGGGAGTGGGGTGAGAATGGGGTGTGGTGTGAGGATGGGGGGGGAAGGGGGCACGACATGAGAATAGGGTGGGAATGGGGGGGGGAGCGGGGTGAGAATGGGGCACAAAGGTGGGGAGTGGGGTGAGAAAGGTGTGGGAAGGGGGGGGTGGGGGAGAGTGGGGTGAGAATGGGGGGACGGCATGAGGATAGGGTGGGAATGGGGGGGGGAAGCGGGGTGAGAATGGGGTGTGGGGTGAGGATGGGGGGGGAAGGGGGGCACAGGGTGAGGATGGGGGGGAATGGGGCACGACATGAGGATAGGGTGGGAATGGGGGGGGGAGCGGGGTGAGAATGGGGCACAAAGGTGGGGAGTGGGGTGAGAAAGGGGTGGGAGGGGGGGTGTGGGAGAGTGGGGTGAGAATGGGGGGACGGCGTGAGGATAGGGTGGGAACGGGGGGGAGCGGGGTGAGAATGGGGTGTGGTGTGAGGATGAGGGGGAAGGGGGCACAGCGTGAGGATAGGGGGGGAACGGGGGGGGGAGTGGGGTGAGAATGGGGTGCAAAGGTGGGGAGTGGGGTGAGAAAGGGGCGGGAGGGGGAGGTGGGGAAGAGTAGGGTGAGAATGGGGCGCAAAGGTGGGGAGTGGGGTGAGAAAGGGGCGGGGGGGGTGGGGGAGAGTGGGGTGAAAATGGGGCACAGCGTGAGGATGGGGGGGGAAGGGGGGCACAGGGTGAGGATGGGGGGGAATGGGGCACGACATGAGGATAGGGTGGGAATGGGGGAGGAGTGGGGTGAGAATGGGGTGCGGTGTGAGGATGGGGGGGAAGGGGGTACAGTGTGAGGATAGGGGGGAACGGGGGGGAGCGGGGTGAGAATGGGGTGCAAAGGTGGGGAGTGGGGTGAGAAAGGGGCAGGAAGGGGGGGTGTGGGGGAGAGTGGGGTGAGAATGGGGCGCAAAGGTGGGGGGTGGGGTGAGAAAGGGGCGGGAGGGGGAGGTGGGGGAGAGTAGGGTGAGAATGGGGGGACGGCGTGAGGATAGGGTGGGAACGGGGGGGGGAGTGGGGTGAGAATGGGGTGTGGTGTGAGGATGGGGGGGGAAGGGGGCACGACATGAGAATAGGGTGGGAATGGGGGGGGGAGCGGGGTGAGAATGGGGTGCAAAGGTGGGGAGTGGGGTGAGAAAGGGGCAGGAAGGGGGGTGGGGGGAGAGTGGGGTGAGAATGGGGCACGGCGTGAGGATGGGGGGGGAAGGGGGGCACAGGGTGAGGATGGGGAGTAGAGGTGGGGGGGGGTGGGGGAAGAACGGGGTGCAAAGGTGGAGGGTGGGGGGAGAATGGGGTCGAAATGGGGCAGAGTGAGGATGGGGCGGGAAGGGGGGGTGGTGGGGGGAGAGTGGGGTGAGAATGGGGTGAGAGTGGGGTGAGAGTGGGGCGCAAAGGTGGAAACCTATGTGAAAACCTCTGGCTTCCTCATCCTGCCCCACAGCTTCCTCATCCTGCCCCACAGCTTCCTGTGGGTCCCCCATGCTGCCCCACAGCTTCCTATGGTGCCCCACAGCTTCCTGTGGGTCTCCACCCTGCCCCACAGCTCCCCGTGGGTTCCCCATCCTGCCCCACAGCTTCCTATGGTGCCCCACAGCTTCCTATGGTGCCCCACAGCTTCCCGTGTGTTCCCGGCGTTGGCCGCAGCGCCGTCGGTGAAAACACTTTCTTTTTTCCCCATTTCCGCCCTTCTGAACCCCATCCGCGTTCCCCTCCCGACCCCAAAAGCCGTGGGGGGAATTTCCCGTGGGGAGAAGGGAGAATGTGGGGCGGGAGCGGCGCTCACGTCCTCATCCAAGCTCGTCTGCTCCAGGTCGACGATTTTGAACTGCACCCGCTTGAAGATCTCCTCCAGCGCCTCGCACGCTTTGGGGTCCAGCTTCTCCCCTGGGGGAAAAGAACCCCAAAAGGATTCGGGGAGTTGGGACGCGGGAAGGGGCGGATCTGTGGGGCGGGGGAAGGGGGGGGAGGGGTGCGGGGGGTGGGACCCCGCAGCTGGGAGGGAGTGCGGCCATACAGCCGTCCCTATACGGCTGGGGAGTTCCTGGGGTCCTACAGAGGTTGGGTTGGGGGAAGATTTAGGGTCACAGAGCTGTGGGATCCTACGGTGGTTGGGTTGGAAAGGTCCTGGAAGGTCACAGAATTATGGGATCCTAATGTGGATGGGTTGGGGTGATCCTGGAAGGTGATAAACCCATGGGATCCTACCAAGATTGGTTTGGAAGGGGCCCGGAAGGTGATAAAACCATGGGATCCTACAACAGTTGGGTTGGGGGAAGGTTTAGGGTCACAGAGATGTGGGATCCTATAATGGTTGGGATGGAGAGGTCCTGGAAGGTGATAAAACCATGGGATCCCACTGTGGTTGGGATGGAAGGGGCCTTTAGGACCACGGAACCATGGGATCCTGTAACAGTTGGGTTGGGGGAAGCTTTAGGATCGCAGAGATGTGGGATCCTACAGTGGTTGGGTTGGAAGGGTCCTGGAAGGTGATAAACCCATGAGATCCTACAACAGTTGGGTTGGGGGAAGATTTAGGATCACAGGACCACGGGATCCTACAGAAGTTGGGGGACCTTTAGGATCATGGGATTCTACAGAGCTTGGGGGGACCTTTAGGATCACGGGACCATGGGATCCTACAGAGCTTGGGGGGACCTTTAGGATCACAGGACCACAGGATCCTACAGAGGTTGGGGGACGTTTAGGACCATGGGATCCTACAGAGCTTGGGGGACCTTTAGGATCACAGAACCGTGGGATCCTACAGAGCTTGGGGGAACCCTTAGGATCACGGGACCACGGGATCCTACAAAGGTTGGGGGGACCTTTAGGACCATGGGATCCTACAGAAGTTGGGGGAACCCTTAGGATCACGGGACCACGGGATCCTACAACGGAAGGAAGAGAAGGAAGGCGAGAACCAAACCCACAACATTTTAGCTCGAAGGACGGAACAGAACCCGATGAAGGATTTTTTTGGGGGGCTGTTTGGGCACCCGCTCCCAAAATCCCAATACCGCCCCGAATGCGCAAAGACGAACCCCGTTAGCGGAGAACGAGGCGCTCACCTTTGAGGTCCAAGCAATCGATCCTGGGAGCCAGATCCCGAAACTCCTGGCACAGAGAGCGGCGTTTCACCCCAAAAAGAAAAGGATTTTGGGGGGGGGGGGATGTAAAGGAACGGGGAAAACGCAACAGTTAATAGGGTCGCGAGGTGGAAAGGGTTGTGGGGCGGCCGCGCTCGTACCTGGATCTGCTTGAGCAGTTTGGGGATCTGCCTGCAGCTCAGCTTGGCGCACGCCGCCTTGTAGGCGCACACGATTTCCTCCACGGTGACGTTCTGGGCTGAGAGGGAACGGATTTAGGGGCAGAAGGAACGGATTTAGGGGCAAAAGGAATGGATTTAGGGGCAAAAGGAACGGATTTAGGGGCAAAAGGAACGGATTTAGGGGCAAAAGGAACGGATTTAGGGGCGGAAGGAACGGATTTAGGGGCAAAAGGAACGGATTTAGGGGCAGAAGGAACGGATTTAGGGGCAAAAGGAACAGATTTAGGGGCGGAAGGAACGGATTTAGGGGTGGAAGGAACGGATTTAGGGGCAAAAGAAACGGATTTAGGGGCAGAAGGAACGGATTTAGGGGCAAAAGGAACGGATTTAGGGGCGGAAGGAATAGATTTAGGGGCGGAAGGAACGGATTTAGGGGCGGAAGGAACGGATTTAGGGGCGGAAAGAACGGATTTAGGGGCAAAAGGAACGGATTTAGGGGCAAAAGGAATGGATTTAGGGGCAAAAGGAATGGGATTTAGGGGCAAAAGGAACGGATTTAGGGGCAAAAGGAACGGATTTAGGGGCGGAAGGAACGGATTTAGGGGCGGAAGGAACGGATTTAGGGGCGCATTTATGGACGCAGAACCACGGGGACGCGATGGGGTCATCGGGACCGCCCACATCCGAAAGGCGGCAGCGGAGGGAGCTCGGGGACATGGGGACCCCAAAAACCCTCGTTAGTGGGGTTTGATCCTGCTAACCCATTGACCCACAGACCCCAATACTCATTAACCGGGACTGATCTCACTAATGATGACCCATTGACCTGTAGACCCCAAAACCCCTCATTAACGGGTACTGATTCCACTAATGATTACCCACTGACCCACAGACCCCAAAACCCCTCATTAATGAGGATTGACTCCACTAACGATGACGTATTGACCCGCAGACCCCAACACCTCTAATTAATGAGGATTGATCCCGCTAACGATCACCTATTGACCTGTAGATCCCAAAACCCCTCATCAGTGGGGACTGACTCCGCTAACGATGACCACATTGACCCGTAGACCCCAACACCCCTCATTAACGGGGACTGATCCCACTAACGATGACCCATTGACCTGTAGATCCCAAAACCCCTCATCAGTGGGGACTGACTCCGCTAACAATGACCACATTGACCCGTAGACCCAACACCTTTCATTAACAGGGACTGATCCCACTAACGATGACCCATTGACCCGTAGACCCCAACACCTCTCATTAATAGAAATTTATTCCACTAACGATGACCCACTGACCCGTAGATCCCAACGCTCCTCATTAATGGGGATTGATCCCACCAACGATGATCATATTGACCCGTAGACCCCAACACCTCTCATTAATAGAAATTTATTCCACTAACGATGACCCACTGACCCGTAGATCCCAACGCTCCTCATTAATGGGGATTGATCCCACCAACGATGATCATATTGACCCGTAGACCCCAACACCCCTCACTAGTGGGGATCGATCCCGCTAACGATGACCCATTGACCCACAGACCCCAGCACTCCTCATTAGTGGGGATTGATCCTGATAAAGATGACCACGTTGACCTGTAGACCCCAACACCCCTCATTAATGGGGACTGACTCCACTAACGATGACCCATTGACCCGCAGACCCCAAAACCCCTCGTTAGTGGGGATTTACTCCACTAACGACGACTACAATGGGAACCCTACAAATAAAGGCACGGGTGACCCCAAAACGAAGCCCTTGGGGAACACAGAGGGGCCACAGAGGACCCCAAAAACAGAGGGGAACACCACAATGGGGCCATCGGGGGACCCCAAAACGGAGCAGGGTCTGTATGGAGGGATTGGAGCGTTGTAACATAAGACGGGAAGGAGAACCCGACCTCACAGCTCATAAATAAGCAATTAACAGAAGGAATAATTGATGCAAAGGAAGGAGGCGGCACGGCGGGAACCCGATCCGGGTCGTTAGCGAGGGAACTCGTTAACGAGTTCGTTCGGAGCAGAGCGCTGCGGGAATGCTAGCATGTGCAGAATGGTTTTGTGGGATCCCAGAATGGGTGGGGTGAATCTACGGGGTCACGGAACTGTGGGATCTGAAATGGTTGGGGTGAATCTATGGGGTCACGGAACCACGGGATCTGAAATGGTTGGGGTGGATCTATGGGGTCACGGAACTGTGGGATCTGAAATGGTTGGGGTGGATCTATGGGGTCACGGAACTGTGGGATCTGAAATGGTTGGGGTGGATCCATGGGGTCACGGAACTGCGGGATCTGAAATGGTTGGGGTGGATCTATGGGGTCACGGAACTGTGGGATCTGAAATGGTTGGGGTGGATCTATGGGGTCACGGAACTGTGGGATCTGAAATGGTTGGGGTGGATCTATGGGGTCACAGAACTTCATTGGGTTTGGCCCCAAAGCAAGAGCTGTAAAATGGGGTCAGTCCTGACACCCAGTTCGGGTCCTGCGATGGTCCCAGTTCAGGCCCTGCTAAGATCCAGTTCAAACCCTCCTGAGCCCCAGTAGGAACCAGTTCAGATCCAGTTCAAACCCTCCTGAACCCCAGTTAGAACCCAGTCTGGACCCAGTTCCGGACCCACAGAAGCCCCAATTTGGGATCTATGGGGCCTCAGTTCTAGACTCACCGAGATCCCCATCTGCGCCCCAGAGTGACCCGGTCTGGGTTTGGGCCCCACAGAGCACCCCACAGAGCACCCCCATTTCCTGAGGACCTCCAGTTCCGGACCCACAGATCCCCCCCAGTTCCTGACCCACTGACCGCCAGTTCTGGACCCACTGAGCACCCCCAGATCCGGACCCACTGAGCACTCCCATTTCCTGAGGACCCCCAGTTCCAGACCCACTGAGCACCCCCAGATCCGGACCCACTGAGCACCCCCAGTTCCTGATCCCCCCCAGTTCCAGACTCACTGAGGACCCCCGGTGCCTGAGCACCCCCAGTTCCGGACCCACTGATCCCCCTCCAGTTCCGGACCCACAGAGCCCCCCGGTTCCGGACCCACTGATCCCCCCCCCCCAGTTCCAGACTCACCGAGGACCCCCGGTTCCTGAGCACCCCCAGTTCCGGACCCACCGATCCCCCCCGGTTCCGGACCCACCGATCCCTCCCGTTCCGGACCCACCGAATCCTCCGGTTCGAATCCCACGACGGACCCATTCCGGGACCACCGGAGCCCTCAATTCGGGACCCCGCGGGTTCGTTCTCCCGGAGGACCCCCCCCCCCCCCCCCCAGCAGTCCCCGCTTCGCCCCTCTCGCGGCGCCGCTCCGTGACCCGCGGAGTTCCCGGTTCGGACCCCACGGGCGCGGCCCCACCGAGCGGCCTCCCCTCCCCCACCCCGACGCCTTACCGTGTCTCCACGGATCCTTGGGCTCCACCGCTCCGGACACGATGTCCTCATCGGACGGGAAGGTGACGCGCTTGGCTCCGGGCCTCAGCCTCCCGTCCTCGGCCCCCGGGGCCCCGGGTTGGGCTCCATGGTCTCACCGGGGCATGGCGGGGCCGGGCCGGGCCGCAGCCGCCGCGCAGCGGAGCGGGGCCGCGAGCTCAGCGCCCGCCGCACTTTCGCCACTGCCTCCGACACCCCCGACTCGTGTCTTATTAAAAAAATAATAATAATAATGATAACAACGAACCGAGAGGACACCGCGGGGACGCGCAGAGCTGGCGGCACTCGGTATTCGGTTTTGTTCTGGGGTTTTTTTTTTTGTTTTTTTTTTTTTCGGCCCGCGGCGAATCTGCGGCGGCGAATCGGCGCGCGCGGCGCGGCCGCCGCACTTTCGTCAAAGGCGGGGAAACGCGGCCGCTAAAACCGCAAAGAAAAATAAAACGCGCAGCGAGAGGAGGAGCCCCGAAAAGACGGGAAAACGGAACGAGAGGGAGAGCGGCGCCGATCAGACGCCGGAGCGCCGCAGAGCCGTTTGGCGAATGTGCGGGGGGCGAATTGGGGGACGAGAGGAGCAGAGTGGTGACGTAGCGCGGGCGGGAAGCGCCGCGCATGCGCAGCGTGGAAGTGGAGCTGGGGAGCGCGGAGTCGAGGTGGGTTTTGGGGGGGGGGGGGGGGGGAGGGGGTCCGACGTCACGGGGCGGGGGTGGGGGGGGTGGGAAAAGGTTCTGAGGGCGGGTCCGGGGAGGCGGAGGGGTCCTGGGGGGTAACGGAACCATGGAGGGGCTTTGAGGGGGGGGAGGGGCGGAGGTTTGGGGGGGGGAGGGGGGGTTAGAGGTGTATGGGGGGGGCACAGGGCTTGGAGGGGTGAAGGGGTCATTGGGGGCACGGGGTGGGGGGGTCTCGGAGGGCTGGTTGGGGGCACAGAGGTCTCTGGGGGGGGGTAGTGGGGGTTTAGAGGTCGAGGGGGGGGATGTTGGGGGGGGGCAGAGAGCTATGGGGGGTGATAGGGGGGGTGGTGGGGGGGTTGGGGGTCTGTGGGCACAGGGGTCTCTTGGGGGGCACTGGGGGGTAGAAGGACTGTGGGGGGGGTGTAGAGATCTGTGGGAGGCTCCCGGGGTTGGGGGGGGATTACTGGGGGGGGGGCCCAGAGGGCTTTGGAGGGGTTATTGTGGGGGCAAATGACCGTGGGGGGGGGGGAGGGAGGGTGGTCCCACTATACCTGGGGGTCCACATTGAACCCCCCCAAACTCTGCCCTTTCAAATTTGGGTTTCACTGTATCTGGGGGTCCACACTGAGCTCCCCACCCCCCCCCCCCCAAACTCTGTCCTCTCAGCTTGGGATCCCGCTGTATTTGGGGGTCCACACTGAACCCCCCCCCCAAACTCTATCCTCCCATATTTGTATCCCCCTATACCTGGGGGTCTACATTGACCCCCCCCCCTCCCCAAACTCTGTCCTCTCAGCTTTGCATCCCGCTGTATTTGGGGGCCCACACTGACCCCCCTCCCCAACCTCTTTCCCCCCCCCCCCCCTCTTTCAGCCCCATGGCCGTCCCCGAGAAGAGCTCCGTCCTCCTCCCCCCCGACCCCACAGCCCCACATCGTGTCCCCCCTCCCCCCCCGAGGGGTCGGAGGTGACCAAAGCCACCCAGGCGACGCGTGCCGCTCTGCGCCGCCGCTTCCTGCAGTGCCTGGCGGCCGCTCGGGGACACCCGGTGACGTTCACGCTCCGTCAGCGCGTCCGGGTCGGGGCCGTCATGGGCGCCGTGGGGTTCGGGGGGGTCGGGGGGGGTCGGGGATTTCCAGGTGGACGCGTTGCAGACCCCGCTCGGGGTGCAGGCGGCCGCCGTGCTCAGGGGAACGGACGTGGTGGCCTTCGGGTTCCGGGAGGGTGGGAAAGGGGGGGGAGGGGAGGGGAAATGAGTGGGGAAAGGAGGGGGAGGGGAAATGAATGGGGAAAGGGGGGGGGAGGGGAAATGAATGGGGGAAGGGGGGGAGGGGAGGGGAAATGAATGGGGAAAGGGGAGGAGGGGAGGGGAAATGAATGGGGAAGGGGGGGAGGGGAGAGGAAATTAATGGGGAAAGGGGGGGAGGGGAGGGGAAATTAATGGGAAAGGGGGGGTAGGGGAGGGGAAATGAATGGGGAAAGGGGGGGAGGGGAGGGGAAATGAATGGGGAAAGGGGGGGGAGGGGAGGGGAAATGAATGGGGAAAGGGGGGGAGGGGAGGGGAAATGAATGGGGAAAGGGGGGGAGGGGAGGGGAAATGAATGGGGAAAGGGGGGAGGGGAGGGGAAATGAATGGGGAAAGGGGGGGGAGGGGAGGGGAAATGAATGGGGAATTAGGGAGGAAAATGGGGAGGGGGGTAAGGGAGGGGGAATGGAGCTATGGGGAGAGTGGTGGTGGGGAAATGGGGGGAGGAAATGGAGCGATGGTGGGGAAATGAGGAGAGGAAATGGGGAGTGATGGGGAAATGGGAGAAAGTGATGGTGGGGAAATGGGGAGAGGAAATGGGGGAATAATGGAGAAATTGGGGAAGAGTGATGGTGGGGAAATGGGGAGAGGAAACGGAGCAATGGTGTGGAAAGAGAGAGAGGAAATAGAACATTGGTGGAGGGATGGGGAAAGGAAATGGGGTTTTATGGGGAAATGGGGAGAGGGGATGGGGGATTGTGGGGAAAGAGGAAAAGGAAATGGAGCAATGAGAGGGAAATGAGGAAAGGAAATAGCGATAATGGGGAAACAGAGTGAGGAAAAGGAATGGTGATGGGGAAAGGGAGAGGAAATGGAATGGAAACGGGTGGAAAGTGGGAGGGAAACGGGCGGGAAGTGAGAGGGAAGTGAGGAAGTCTGCGCGGAAGAGACGGACGGTGCCGCGGTCCCTTTAAGACGCAGCCCCGTCTCTCTCGCCTGCTGCCGGCCGAGCCCCGCCCCTCCTCCAGAATTACTTCCTCCCATTGGCCGAATCTGCTGTCCATCATCCCCGCGGGGCGGGCCGCAGCGTCCAACCTCCTCCCCATTGGCTGCCTTTCTCCGTCCGTCATCCCCGCGGGGCGGGCCGAAAGCGCGTCAGCTCGCAGCCTCATTGGCTCCGACCCCTTTACGCGGACTCCCATTGGCTGCGGGCTCGGAGGGGCGGGCCGAAGCTTCCAGAAGAAGCGGGGCGGCGGCGGCGGGATGAAGGCGATGGCGGAGCCCGGGCCGGGCCCGCCGGGCTCGGTGTCGGTGGCCGTGAGCAGCACTCTCAGCCCCTTCGTGTCCGTGCGGCGCTACGGCACCGAGCTCAGCGTCGGAGAGATCAAGGTGGGGGGGGGGGGGGGGCGGGGTCACCGGGTAACGGCGGGTAACGGGGAGAGTGGGGGGTAATGGGGGGCAGTGGAGATAACGGGGGGCAATGGGGATAACGGGGGGCAGTGGGGATAACGGGGGGCAATGGGGATAACGGGGGGCAATGGGGGATAACGGGGGGCAGTGGGGGATAATGGGGAGAGTGGGGGGTAATGGGGGGCAGTGGAGATAACGGGGGGCAATGGGGATAGTGGGGGTAGTGGGGAGTAACGGGGGGTAGGTAGTGGGAGGTAATGGGGGGTAATGGGGATAACGGGGGGCAATGGGGGAGAGTGGGGGGTAATGGGGAGAGTGGGGGGTAATGGGGGGCAGTGGAGATAACGGGGGGCAATGGGGATAATGGGGAGAGTGGGGGGGTAATGGGGGGGCAATGGAGATAACGGGGGGCAATGGGGATAGTGGGGGTAGTGGGAGTAACGGGGGGTAGTGGGGGTAATGGGGGGGTAATGGGGATAACGGGGGGCAATGGGGATAGTGGGGGGTAATGGGGAGAGTGGGGAGGTAATGGGGGGCAGTGGAGATAACGGGGGGCAATGGGGATAACGGGGGGCAATGGGGATAGTGGGGGGTAATGGGGAGAGTGGGGGGTAATGGGGAGAGTGGGGGGGTGATGGGGGGGGCAGTGGAGATAACGGGGGGCAATGGGGATAACGGGGGGCAATGGGGATAGTGGGGGGGTAATGGGGAGAGTGGGGGGTAATGGGGAGAGTGGGGGGTGATGGGGGGCAGTGGAGATAACGGGGGGCAATGGGGATAACGGGGGGCAATGGAGATAACGGGGGGCAATGGGGATAGTGGGGGGTAGTGGGAGTAACGGGGGGTAGTGGGGGGTAATGGGGGGTAATGGGGGATAACGGGGGGCAATGGGGAGAGTGGGGGGCAATGGGAGGGAGAGTGGGGGGGTAATGGGGGAGAGTGGGGGGTAATGGGGGGCAGTGGAGATAACGGGGGGCAATGGGGGATAACGGGGGGCAATGGGGATAGTGGGGGGTAATGGGAGAGAGTGGGGGGTGATGGGGGGGCAGTGGAGATAACGGGGGGGCAGTGGGGATAACGGGGGGCAATGGGGATAGTGGGGGGTAATGGGGAGAGTGGGGGGGTGATGGGGGGCAGTGGAGATAACGGGGGGCAGTGGAGATAACGGGGGGCAATGGGGATAAACGGGGGGGCAATGGGGAGAGTGGGGGGGTAGTGGGGGGGCAGTGGAGATAACGGGGGGCACTGGAGATAACGGGGGGCAATGGGGATAACGGGGGGCAATGGGGATAGTGGGGGGTAATGGGGAGAGTGGGGGGTAATGGGGGGCAGTGGAGATAACAGGGGGCAATGGGGATAACGGGGGGCAGTGGGGATAGTGGGGGCACTGGAGATAACGGGGGGCAATGGGGATAACGGGGGGCAATGGGGATAGTGGGGGGTAATGGGGAGAGTGGGGGGTAATGGGGGGCAGTGGAGATA
Source organism: Oreortyx pictus (assembly GCA_036925125.1). Lineage (NCBI taxonomy): Eukaryota > Metazoa > Chordata > Aves > Galliformes > Odontophoridae > Oreortyx > Oreortyx pictus. The sequence goes on from JAUPFR010000064.1 coordinate 386,620, forward strand.
ACGGGGGGCAATGGAGATAACGGGGGGCAATGGGGATAGTGGGGGGTAATGGGGAGAGTGGGGAGTGATGGGGGGCAGTGGAGATAACGGGGGGCAGTGGGGATAACGGGGGGCAATGGGGATAGTGGGGGGTAATGGGGAGAGTGGGTAATGGGGAGAGTGGGGGGTGATGGGGGGCAGTGGAGATAACGGGGGGCAGTGGAGATAACGGGGGGCAATGGGGATAACGGGGGGCAATGGGGAGAGTGGGGGGTAGTGGGGGGCAGTGGAGATAACGGGGTGCACTGGAGATAACGGGGGGCAATGGGGATAACGGGGGGCAATGGGGATAACGGGGGGCATTGGGGATAGTGGGGGGTAATGGGGGGCAGTGGAGATAACGGGGGGCAATGGAGATAACGGGGGGCAATGGGGATAACGGGGGGCAATGGGGATAGTGGGGGTAGTGGGAGTAACGGGGGGTAATGGGGGGTAATGGGGATAACGGAGGGCAATGGGGATAGTGGGGGGTAATGGGGAGAGTGGGGGGTAATGGGGGGCAGTGGAGATAACGGGGGGCAATGGGGATAATGGGGATAGTGGGGGGTAGTGGGGGGCAATGGAGATAACGAGTGGTAATGGGGATGGGGGGGGTAGTGGGGGGTAGTGAGGGGTAATGGGGATAGTGGGGGGCCATGGGGGGCAATGGAGATAATGGGGGGTAATGGGGATAGTGAGGGTAAGGGGGGGCAGTGGTGGTAATGGGGGATAATGGGGGGCAGTGGAGGTAATGGGGGGCAGTGGGGATAGTGGGGGGTAACGGGGAATAGTGGGGATAATGGGGGTAATGGGGGGCAGTGGGGGTAATGGGGGGCAGTGGGGATTGGTAATGGGGGATAATGGGGGGCAGTAGGGATAATGGGGGTAATGGGGGGCAGTGGGGGTAATGGGGGGCAGTGGGGGTAATGGGGGGCAGTGGGGGTAATGGGGGGCAGAGGAGATAGTGGGCACTAATGGGGATAGTGGAGATAACGGGGAGTAGTGGGGATAGTGGGGGGGTAACGGGGAATAGTGGGGGTAACGGGGTAGTGGGGGTAATGGGGGATAATGGAGATAATAGGGGGTAACAGGGATAGTGGGGATAATGGGTGGTAATGGGGGCAATAAGGGGCAGTCGGGGTAATGGGGGGTAATGGGGTCTGGGGTCCCTAATGGGGTGGAAGGGGTCCCTAATGGGGTTAAAGGGGTCTTAATGGGGTGGAGGGGGTCTTAATGGGGTTTGGGGTCCATAACGGGGGATAACGGGGGCTGGGTCTTTCTAGTGGGGTCTTAATAGGGACTAAAGTGGTTTGGGGTCCTTTGATGGGGATAGCGGGGTTTTATAATGGAATCTGCGTGAATCTTAAAGGGGTCTGGGGTCCTCACGTGGGGTCTTAAAGGGGTTTAGGGTCCATGGATGGAGCTGGAGTGGCTCTGTGTGACCCTAGAAGTCTCTGTAGGACCCCAAGGGACTCAGGGTGACCCCGCAGGACCCCTGCATGACCCCATGGGGCTTTTGGGGACCCCACAGGACCCTGTATGACCCCATGGGGCTCTGGGGGACCCCACAGGACCCCTGCATGACCCTGTAGGACCCTGTGGGGCCCTGTAAGACCCTATGGGGCTCTGGGAGACCCCACAGGACCCTGTAGGACCCTGTGGGGCCCTGTAAGACCCTACGGGGCTCTGGGGGACCCTGTAGGACTCCATGGGGCTCTGGGGGACCCCACAGGACCCTGTAGGACCCTGTGGGGCTCTGGGGGACCCCACAGGACCCCTGCATGACCCTGTAGGACCCTGTGGGGCCCTGTAAGACCCTGTGGGGCTCAGGGGGACCCCGTGGGTCTCAGGGGTACCCGCAGTCCCCGTTGCTGACCCCGCGGGGTTGGCGTGTCCCCGCAGCGCAGGCTGGAGCTGGTGGTGGGGACGGCGGCGCAGTGGATGGACGTGGAGCTGCGCGGGGCGGGCGGGGAAGTGCTGGCGCTGCTGGAACCCGACCACGCTCCGCTGCGCTCCTTCCCCGTCAGCGACGGCTGCGGACTGCACGTGTGTCACCACAGCGTCCCCTCCCCGTGTCCCCAACGTCCCCTCCATCCATCATCCCCTCCCGGTGTCCCCACTGTCCCCTCCCCATGTCCCCAACGTCCCCTCCCTGTGCCCCTGACGTCCCCACTGTGGCCCCACAGCGTCCCTTCCCCGTGTCCCCAATGTCCCCTCCCCGTGTCCCCAACGTCCCCTCCATCCATCATCCCCTCCCGGTGTCCCCACTGTCTCCTCCCCATGTCCCCAACGTCCCCTCCATCCATCATCCCCTCCCGGTGTCCCCACTGTCTCCTCCCCATGTCCCCAACGTCCCCTCCCTGTGCCCCTGACGTCCCCACTGTGGCCCCACAGCGTCCCTTCCCCGTGTCCCCAATGTCCCCTCCCATGTCCCCAACGTCCCCTCCCTGTGCCCCTGACGTCCCCACTGTGGACCCACAGCGTCCCCTCCCCATGTTCCCAACGTCCCCTCCATCCATCATCCCCTCCCGGTGTCCCCAGCGTCCCCTCCCATGTCCCCAACGTCCCCTCCCTGTGCCCCTGACGTCCCCACTGTGGACCCACAGCGTCCCTTCCCCATGTCCCCAATGTCCCCTCCCCATGTTCCCAACGTCCCCTCCATCCATCGTCCCCTCCCCATGTCCCCAACGTCCCCTCCCTGTGCCCCTGACGTCCCCACTGTGGCCCCACAGCGTCCCTTCCCCGTGTCCCCAATGTCCCCTCCCCATGTTCCCAACGTCCCCTCCATCCATCATCCCCTCCCGATGTCCCCAGCGTCCCCTCCCCATGTCCCCAACGTCCCCTCCATCCATCATCCCCTCCCGGTGTCCCCACTGTCCCCTCCCCATGTCCCCAACGTCCCCTCCCTGTGCCCCTGACGTCCCCACTGTGGACCCACAGCGTCCCCTCCCCGTGTCCCCAATGTCCCCTCCCCATGTCCCCAACGTCCCCTCCATCCATCATCCCCTCCCGATGTCCCCAGCGTCCCCTCCCATGTCCCCAACGTCCCCTCCATCCATCATCCCCTCCCGGTGTCCCCAGCGTCCCCTCCCATGTCCCCAACGTCCCCTCCCTGTGCCCCTGACGTCCCCACTGTGGCCCCACAGCGTCCCTTCCCCGTGTCCCCAGCGTCCCCTCCCATGTTCCCAACGTCCCCTCCATCCATCATCCCCTCCCGGTGTCCCAGCGTCCCCTCCCCGTGTCCCCAACGTCCCCTCCATCCATCATCCCCTCCCGGTGTCCCCACTGTCCCCTCCCCATGTCCCCAACGTCCCCTCCCTGTGCCCCTGACGTCCCCACTGTGGACCCACAGCGTCCCCTCCCCGTGTCCCCAATGTCCCCTCCCCATGTCCCCAACGTCCCCTCCATCCATCATCCCCTCCCGGTGTCCCCAGCGTCCCCTCCCATGTCCCCAACGTCCCCTCCATCCATCATCCCCTCCCGGTGTCCCCACTGTCCCCTCCCCATGTCCCCAACGTCCCCTCCCTGTGCCCCTGACGTCCCCACTGTGGACCCACAGCGTCCCCTCCCCATGTCCCCAATGTCCCCTCCCCATGTCCCCAACGTCCCCTCCATCCATCATCCCCTCCCGGTGTCCCCAGCGTCCCCTCCCATGTCCCCAACGTCCCCTCCATCCATCATCCCCTCCCGGTGTCCCCAGCGTCCCCTCCCATGTCCCCAACGTCCCCTCCCTGTGCCCCTGACGTCCCCACTGTGGCCCCACAGCGTCCCTTCCCCGTGTCCCCAATGTCCCCTCCCCATGTTCCCAACGTCCCCTCCATCCATCCTCCCCTCCCAGTGTCCCCAGTGTCCCCTCTCAATGTCCCCAACGTCCCCTCGATCCATCATCCCCTCCCGGTGTCCCCAGCGTCCCCTCCCCGTGTCCCCAACGTCCCCTCGATCCATCATCCCCTCCCGGTGTCCCCAGCGTCCCCTCCATTCATCATCTCTTCCCGGTGTCCCCAACGTCCCCACCGTCTGTCATCCCCTCCCCGTGTCCCCAACGTCCCCACCGTGTCCCCAATGTCCCCACCGATGCCCCACAGCGTCCTGTCCCCAGTATCCCCACCACGGCCCAAAAATGTCCCCTCCCATGTCCCCAACGTCCCCACCATCCGTCATCCCCTCCCCGTGTCCCCAGTGTCCCCAACGGCCCCACAGCGTCCCCTCTCTGTGTCCCCAAGTGTCCCTAGTGGGTCCCCACACTCTCTTCCCCCCTTCCTGTGTCCCCAAGTGTCCCGAGTGGATCCCCAAACCCCCAGTGTCCCCAATGCACCCTTGGTGTCCCCACATCCCATCCCCGTTGTCCTCAGCGTACCCTTGGTGTCCCCAAATGTCCCCCATCTGACCCAGACCACGCCCCAGACGTATCCCCAAATGTCCCCAGTGTCCCCAACCCCATCCCGGTGTCCCCAACCCCTTCTCCAACCCCATCTTTGGTGACCCCCAACGCGCCCCGATGTCCCCAAGTCCCATCCGTGGGGCCCTCAAGTGTCCCATCCCCCGGTGACCCCAGACACCGTCCTCGGTGTCCCCAACCCCACAGTCCCCCCCCCTCCCCCACCCCCCCGAACCCCACATGGTCTCTAGTGACCCCAAAGCATCTCCAAGTGTCCCTAAATGGTCCCCAGGTGTCCCTAAATGGTCCCAAAGTGTCCCCAGGTGCCCTCAGTTGTCCCGAAGTGCCCACAGATGTCCCCAGACGTCCCCCTTCATCCCCACCGCATCCCCCCCCGGTGTCCCCGTCCCCCACCCCGATTGTCCCCAGCTGTCCCCCGGTGTCCCCGCAGGTGATCGACCGCAGCGGGGGCCGCGTGGGGCAGTTTGAGGATGTGTCCCAGGTCCCCAAGTACGAGATGGCCGACAGCGACTACGACAAGCGCACAGGTGACACCTCTGGGTCCCCCCCCTGCTCCCCCCATGTGTTCTCCCAGTGCCACCACCGTGTCCCTTTGTGTCGTTTCCCCTCCCCCCCCCCCCAGAAGTGTCCCTCCCCCCAGCAGTGCCACCCCCATCCCTCTCTGTCCCCAAACAATGCCACCACCCCCCCCATTGTCCCCTCCCCCTCCCAGCAGTGCCACCCTTGTCCCCAGATGCCACCCCCATTCCTCACTGTCCCCCAGCAGTACGCCCCTACCCCCTTTGTGGCCCCCCAGTGCCACCCCAGGCCCTCGATGTCCCCAAAAAGTGCCACCACCCCACCCCCATCGTGTTCCCCCCCACCCCCTAATGCCACCCCGGCCCTCCCCATCCCCATAGTGTCCCCCTAATGCCACAGTGTCCCCCCCCTCCCCCTCCATCCCCATAGTGTCCCCCTAATGCCACAGTGTCCCCCCCCTCCCCCTCCATCCCCATAGTGTTCCCCTAATGCCACAGTGCCCCCCCATCCCCATAGTGTCCCCCCAGTGCCCCCCCATCCCCATAGTGTCCCCTTCCTGGTGCTACCCCATCCCTCCCCATCCCCACAGTGTCCCCCCCAATACATCCCCATCCCCATAGTGTCCCCCCCTGTCCCCCTCCATCCCCACAGTGTCCCCCCCAGTACCTCCCCATCCCCGTACTGTCCCCCCAATGCCCCCCCATCCCCGTAGCGTCCCCTTCCTGGTGCCACCCCATCCCTCCACGTCCCCATATTGTCCTCCCCGTCCCCCCGTGTCCCCCCCCGCACCCCCCGGCGTCCCTCACCGCCCCGTCCCCGCAGACTCGGTGCGTTCGTTCCTCCGCCAGCGGCGCTGGGGCCGTTTCGACGCGGCCGCGGAGCGTCAGCGCGCGGAGGAGGAGGAGGAGCGCAGGGCGCGGGACGCGGCGCTGGCGGCCGCCATGAGCCCGGGCTCACGCTGCATCGTCCGCCTCCCCGGGCAGCCCGGACACAGAGCCACCATCGCCTACGTGGGTACGGCACGCCTAACCAGTTAACCAACCCATCCTAACCGACCAACTTCCCCTGAACAACCAACCAGCCAACCAGCCAACCCTTCCTAACCAGCCGACCCTTCCTAACCAACCCTGCCTAACCAACCAGCCAACCCTTCTTAACCAGCCGACCCTTCCTAACCAACCCCGCCTAACCAACCAGCCAACCCTTCTTAACCAGCCGACCCTTCCTAACCAACCCCTCCTAACCAACCAGGCAATCCTTCTTAACCAGCCAACCCTTCCTAACCAACCAACCTCCCCTAACCAGCCAACCAACCAACCCCTTAACACTCAACCAACCAACCTTTCCTAACCAACCAACCAACCCTACTCATCCTACCAACCCCTCCTAACTAACCAACCAACTGACCCTTCCTAACCAACCAACCAACCCCTAAACAGTCAACCAACCAACCCTTCTTAACCAGCCAACCAACACCCCCAACCAACCAACTGACCTTTCCTAACCAACCAACCGACAAACCCTAACCAACCAACCAACCCTTCCTAACCAACCAACCAGCTGACCTTTCCTAACCAACCAACCCTACCCATCCTACCAAGCCCTCCTAACCAACCAACCCTTCCTAACCAACCAACAAACCAACCCCCCCATAACCAACCAACCAACCCCCCCAACCGACCCCCAACCAATTAACCCCCCAACCAACCAGTTAACCAACCAACCAACCAACGAACCCCCCCCCCAACCAACCAACCCCCCAACCAATTAATCCCCCAACCAACCAATTAACCAACCAACCAACCCTTCCTAACCAACCAACCAACCAACCCCCCCAACCAACCCCCCAACCAATTAACCCCCGAACCAACCAGTTAACCAACCAACCAACCCCCCCTAACCCCTCCTCCCCTCCCCCCTTCCCCGCAGGGCTGACAGATTTCAAACCCGGACATTGGGTCGGGGTCCGCTACGATGAACCCGTGGGAAAGCACGACGGCAGGTGAGGGACCCCAAATGTCCCCGTGGGTCCTACTGACCCCCAACACCAATCAGGGTACCCCCAAATGTCCCTGTGGGTCCTGCTGACCCCCAACACCAATCAGGGTACCCCCAAATGTCCCTGTGGGTCCTACTGACCCCCAACACCAATCAGGGTACCCCCAAATGTCCCTGTGGGTCCTACTGACCCCCAACACCAATCAGGGTGTCCCCAAATGTCCCTGTGGGTCCCGCTGACCCCCAACACTATTCAGGGTGTCCCCAAATGTCCCCACGAATCCCCAGGTGTCCCTAGTGTTCCCCAGCACGGTGTCAGGGGTGTCCCCGTGGGTCCCCAGTGGCAGGGGTGCCCCAAAATGTCCCCACGGGGTCCCTGTGCGTCCCTACTGAGCCCCAGCACGGTGCCAGGGTGTCCCCATGGTCCTCCAGTGACCCCAAAGGTCCTCATGGGTCCCTGGTGGTCCCCAAAGTGTCCCCAAGTGTCCCTAAATGGTCCCAGAGCATCCCCAGGTGTCCCTAAATGGTCCCAAATGTCTTCGGGTATCCCTAAATGGTCCCAAAGTGTCCATAAATGGTCCCAGAACATCTCCACGTGTCCCTAAACAGTCCTAAAGTGTCCCTCAGTGGTCCCAGAGTGTCCCTAAATGGTCCCTGAATGGTCCCCAGGTGTCCCCACATGGTCCCAGATGTCTCCAAGTGTCCATAAATTGTCCCAAAGTGTCCCTCAATGGTCCCAGAACATCTCCAGGTGTCCCTAAACGGTCCCAAAGCGTCCCCAGGTGCCCTCAGTGGTCCCAAAGCGTCCCCAGGAGTCCCTAAATGGTCCCAGAACATCTCCAGGTGTCCCTAAATGGTCCTAAAGTGTCCCTCAATGGTCCCAAAGCGTCCCCAGGTGTCCCCACATGGTCCCAGATGTCCCCAAGTGTCCCTAAACGGTCCCAGAACATCTCCAGGCGTCCCTAAACGGTCCCAAAGCGTCCCCAGGTGCCCTCAGTGGTCCCGAAATGACCGCAGATGTCCCCAAACGTCCCCTTGGTCTCCGCAGCGTCAACGGGCGCCGCTACTTCGAGTGCCCGGAGCGCTACGGGGCCTTCGTGCGTCCGCAGCGCGTCACCGTCGGGGACTTCCCCGAAGAGGACGACGGACTGGATGAGCTCTGAGGGGTGGGAACGTGGGGGCAAAAAGGGCCCAACAAAGGGATTCTGGAGCGACACCGCCTCCGCTTCTTCATTCCTCGCGGGACGAGATCTATTTCTTCTGCCCCAAAATTGTTTTTATTTTGGGGGGGGTGGGATGGCAGCGGGGCTCTGTGCCCCAAAAACGTCATTCCTGGCCCCAGAAACACGGCTTTCTGCCCCAGGTGCCCCTTTTCCTCCATTTCCTGCCATTTTTTCCCTTTTTTCCTCCCCCTGCTCCCGTTTTCCTTCTTTCCTTTCTTCCCTTTTCCTCCCTGCCACATTTTGTGCAACCCCAGGTCCCCTTTCCCCCTCCATTCCCTTCCACTTTTCCCCTCCATTTTTCCCCTCCGTTTCCCTTCCATTTTCCTATTTCCTTCAGTTTTTCCCCTCTGTTTACTTCCACTTTTCCCCTCCATTCCCTTCCATTTCCCCCATTCCCTTCCATTTCCCCCTTTCCATTTCCCCCTCCATTTTTCCCCTCCGTTTCCCTTCCATTTTCCTCCCTATTTCCTTCCACTTTTCCCCTCTGTTTCCTTCCGTTTCCCCCTTTCCATTTCCCCCTCCATTTTTCCCCTCCGTTTCCCTTCCATTTTCCTCCCTATTTCCTTCCACTTTTCCCCTCTGTTTCCTTCCATTTCCCCCTCCATTCCCTTCCATTTCCCCCTCCATTCCCTTCCATTTCCCCCTCCATTTTTCCCCTCCGTTTCCCTTCCATTTTCCTCCCTATTTCCCCCCCACTTTCCCCTCCCCCCCCTTTCCTCTTTCCCCCTTCTCCCTTATTTTCCTTTTCTTCCTTTCCCCCTTTTTCTCCTTTCTGCCGCTTTTCCCCTCTCCCATCCCCACTTTCCTCTCCTTTACCCCCCTCCCCCCCCCATTTTTATCCCCTTTTCCCATCGCGGATTTCCCCTCCCCCCACCCACAGCCCCTCCCACGTGTGGGCGGAGCCTCCGCTTTAGCCCCGCCCCTCACTCCCCCCTCACCCAATCACCGGCGGCGCTCTCTTCCAATCACCGCGTGGCGCGCCGGAAGCGGAAGCGAGTCAGCGCCGTCCCTCAGCGGTGAGCGCCCCCCCCCGGCCCCAATTAATTAACGAACGCAATTAACGAACGCAATTAATGACCGCAACGACCGCCTCTCCTCGCGCAGCGCCGTTCGCGATGCCCGGGGCCGACCTCCGCCGCGAGGCTCTGGCGCTGTACCGCGCTCTGCTCCGCGCCGCCGCCTCCCGCCCGGGGTTCGCCGCCCGGATCCGCTCCGAATTCCGCCGCTGCGCTGCAACTCCGCCCCGGGAGCGGCTCCGCGCGGAGCTCCTCCTGCGCCGCGGCCGCCGGCAGCTGCAGACGCTGCGGGCGCCGAGCACCGTCCGCATGAGCTGCTTCGGGCCCGACGCCGCTGCCGGCGCTGACGCCCAGCCGGGCTCTTCCGGTTCCGGGTCACCGCCTCAATAAAGCGCGCTTCCGGTCGCGGGTGTTGGGCGTGGGGGCGGAGCTTCCGGGGGAGGGGATGGGGGGGGGGGGGCACGGAAGGCTGGAAAGGGGGGGGGGGGAGGGGGGGCGGGGCTTGGGGGGGAGGGTGGGGCTTAGGGTGGGGGCGGGGTGCGTTCCGGCTGTAAGGGCGGGGCTTCGGGTGGGGGAGGGGCGCGTTCCGGCTTTGGGGGGCGGGGATTGTGGGGGAGGGGCTTCGGGTGGGGGAGGGGCGCGTTCCGGCTGTGGGGGCGGGGCTTCGGCTGGGGGCGGGGCGCGTTCCGGCTGTGGGGGCGGAGCTTATTGAGGGGCGGGGCTTGAAATGGAGCGGGAGGGGCTCGGCGTGGGGGCGGGGCTCGGAGTGGGGGTGGGGCACTTTCAGACGCATGTTTTGCTCAATTCTCCCGTGGGGGCGGGACGTGTGAGGGGCGGGGCACGGAGTGGAGTGGGATACGGTGGGGGAGGGGCACATTCGGGCACCTTTATGCCCAATTTTCCCATGGGGGCGGGGCTTTTGTGAAGGGGCTCGGCGTGGGGGCGGGGCTTGTGGGGGCGGGGTTTGGGGTGGGGGAGGGGCATATTCCGGCGCCTTTTTACCCAGTTTTCCCGTGGGGGCGGGGCTTTGTGGGGGGCGGGGCTCGGAGTGGGAGGGGCTTGGCGTGGGGGAGGGGACACATTCTGGCGCCTTTTTGCCCAATTTTCCCCCCACCGGCCTCGAAATTACGCCCGAATTCCCCCACGTCCTCCAGCCCTCCCCAATCCTCCAGTTCCCCCGAATTCCAGTCACCAATTCCCGTGGGGTTCCCCCCAAATCCGCCCACAGTCCCTGTTTCTCCCCAAGTCCCCATACTCTAAATTCCTCAATTCCCACTCATTCATCCCCCAGAATCCCCAAACCCCTCAGTTTTTCTCCAAATTTCCCCAAAATCCCTCGATTTCTTCCAATATACCATTACTCCTGATCCAAATCCCTAAATTCCCTCATTTCCCCCCCAATTGCCTCAATTTTTCCCCAGACTCCCCCCCCTCCAGTCCCTCAATTTCTCCCGCTATCCCCTCGCTCCCCCTCCAAATTCCCAAATCCCCTGATTTTATCCAAAATCCCTCAATTTCGCCCCAAATTCCCACCATTTCCCCAATACCCCCAACCTCCCAATGCAAATTCCCTCCATTCTTCCCCTGAAATCCCTCATTTTTCCCCACATTCCTCCCCAATCCCTCAATTTCTCCCAATATCCCCCCACTCCCACCCCAAACTCCTGATCCCTCCCCCCCAAATCCCCCCATTTTCCCATCGTCCCTCAATTTCTCCCCCCCTCCCACCCAATTCCTGCTCCCTCCCCCCCATCCCCCGCATTTTCCCCCCATTTCTCCCCCCATTTCCCCCCCAAAAGCCGCGTGACGCACAGCGAAAAACGCGGCGCAATTTTTTCTTCCTTTTTTTTGTTTTTTTTTTCCTTTTTCTTTTTTTACCTCTCTCAATTCAGCAGTAAAAGGGCCCCCCCGGCCCCGAAGCGTTTTCACTTCTCATGCACTATCGGCCCCCGGGAATACCACGAAAGTGTTAAAAAACCTCCTCAAAAGAAGCAGAAAAAAAAATAAAATAATCGAAATCAAAATTATTAACAAAAATAAAAATAAAAAGGTGAAATCCTACAGAGAGATTGGAACCGTCTGGTGCCAACGCCGACGTGTTTTTTTTTGGGGGGGGGGGAGGGGGAAGGGGGACGACACAAAGAAATGCCCCCAAAAGCTCCTAAAGGATAAGGAGGCGGGGGGAGAGGAGCGGCCGGAATTTTGGGGGGCATTTTTCCTCCTTTTTTTTTTATTGTAGTGTATTTTGAGGGGGGGGAAACGGAGTTTTATTTTACGGACAATAATTTATTCCCCCCCCCCCCCCCATTTTTCCACACTTTTTCCCCCGGAACCGCCGCTCCTTCGTTATAAAGGGGATTTCGACCTAAAAAAAGGAGAACTCAGGGGAGAGGGGGAGGGAAAAATCCCCAAAAATGAACGTTCTGCCCCAAAACAGGCGCTCGGAGGATGCGGTGAATTCATCTGAACCGTTCCCTGCCCCGTTTTGGGGTGGGGGAGGGGGAGCAGCAGCAGTGGGGCCGCCTCTTTTTGGGGGGCCATTTTTTGCCTATTTTTACTTTTTGTTTCCAGCACTGAAAAGTGACTGAAAATAAAAATGGAAATTTTCCCCACCTCCCCCCCCCCCCAAAAAAAATAAAATTTAATCCCCAAAATGGCCCAAATCACCCGAAGTGGCCCCCAAATAAGCCCGAAGAACCCCCAAAAGAACCCCAAATCACCCCCAAAATAACATCAAAAGAACCACAAAAAGAATTCCAAAATAATCCCCAAAATAACCTCAAAATAATCCCAAAAGGGAACAAAAATAACCCCGAAATAACCCCAGAAGAACCCCCAAATAACCCCAAAATAATCCCAACTGAAAGCAAAGCTAACCCCAAAATAACACCCCCAAAAATACAATAACCCCAAAACAATCCCAAATGGAAACAAAACCCCCAAATAACCCCCCTAAAATACAATAACCCCAAAATAACCCTCAAATTACCCCCAAATACACCCCCAAAAATACAATAACCCCCAAATGATCCCAAATGGAAACGAAACCCCAAAACAACCCCCCCAAAAAATACAATACCCCCCAAAATAAACCCCCTAAAAATACAGTAACCCGCAGATAACCCCAAAACCACAGCCCTGATGGACACAGCGACGCTTCGTCTTCAAACGCCTAAAAAACGGAGAAACCACCCCCCCAAAAAAAACAACCCCAAAAATGCCCTTTCAGAGTGTTTTGTGGTGAAGATCCCGAACCCTGCGACCCCGCTGGGTCCTTTTTTTTTTGGGAAGGGGGGGGGGGAGGGGTGGAGGGGTGGGAATTGTGGCTGTTTTCCTCCAAACCTTCGGGGAAACGGCGCCGTAAAGTGCGAAGGGGCCCCAAAAGGGCCCTCCCAGTGGTACCATCGAATCCAGTTTGAAGCCACCCCCGGCACACGTCGGCCCTCCCCCACCCCACCCCCCACCCCCCCATCCCCACCCCCACATATTAGTGTTTCCGGAACAAAAAAATGAAAAATCAAAATAATACAAATAAAATCGAACCACCGAATGGAACGGGGAACGCTCCGCTCCCCCCCTCCCCCCCTCCCCCCCCCCTCCGTGAAGTGCTCGACGTTGCGATTAACGCCCAAACAGGCAAACGTGGCACAACGGCCCCGATTCGGGGTCGGGTGGAAGCGGGGGTGGGGGGTCCGGGGAGGGTGCGATGGGACGCTGTGGGTGACCACATAAAATCCCACAAGAAGAGCTCTGGGCGGCGTTGGATGAACGTTGGGGTGCAGCCGATGAGTGACGATCCCCGTTGGATCCCATTGGATCACATATGAGCGCACTGGATCCCATCAGGACAGACCTCTGTTGGGTCACATCGCATCAGAGCTCACGTTGGACCGCCTTGGATGAGCACTGGATCCCATCAGACCTCACAAGAAGAGCTTTGGGCAGCACTGGATGATCGTTGGGGCGCAGCCGATGAGTGCTGGACCATGTTGGATCCCATTGGACCACATATGAGCGCACTGGATCCCATCAGGAGAGCTCTCTGTTGGGTCAGATCACATCAGAACTCACTTTGGACCACCAGACCACACCACACTCCACAAGAAGAGCTCTGGGCGGTGTTGGATGAACGTTGGGGCGCATCCGATGAGTGACGATCCCTGTTGGATCCCATTGGATCATATACAAACGCTGCAATGCATTAGATCCCATCAGGAGAGCCCTCTGTTGTCTCAGATCACATCAGAGCTCGCGTTGGACCGCATTGGATGAGCACTGGATCCCATCAGACCCCACGAGAGCTCTGGGGGGCATTGGATGATCGTTGGGCCACATTGGGTTGAGTCATCCATCACCTCGGGTTGCGCTGGACAGCATGGGATGAGCACTGGGACGTCTCAGAAAGCACTCAGAAGAGTGGAAGATGGCATCAGAACTCTGGACCACTAGACCACACCAAACCAAAGAAGAGCTCTGGGCGGTGTTGGATGAACGTTGGGGCGCAGCCGATGAGTGACAATCCACACTGGATCCCATTGGATCACATATGAGCGCACTGGATCCCATCAGGAGAGCTCTGGGCTGCATGAGATCACATCAGAGCTCACGTTGGACTACACTGGATGAGCACTGGATCCCATCAGACCCCACAAGGGCTCTGGGCGGCACTGGATGAACACTAGGGCGCATCCGATGAATGCTGGACCATGTTGGATCCCATTGGATCACACAAGAGCACACTGGATCCCATCAGGAAAGCTCTCTGTTGGGTCAGATCACATCAGAGCTCACGCTGGACCGCACTGGATGAACACTGGATCCCATGAGACCCCACAAGAGCTCTGGGAGGCGCTGGATGAACGTTGGGGCGCATCTGATGAGTGATGAATCACATTGGATCCCATTAGACCATACATGACTGCACTGGATCCCATCAGGAGAGCCCTCTGTTGGGTCAGATCACATCAGAGCTCACATTGGTCCGTGCTGGATGAGCACTGGATCCCATCAGACCCTAAAGAAGAGCTCTGGGCGGCGTTGGATGAGCACTGGGACGCACTGGATCAGGTTGGACCACGTCAGGGCACAGCAGCAGCGCGCCAGGTCGCAGCAGAACACGTCAGAACTCACACTGGGCCACAGTGGACGAGCCCTGGGCTGCGTCAGGGCACACTGGATGAGTGTTGGCTCACACTGGATCTCACTGGGAGAGCCCTGGGCTGCAGCAGGGATCGCGCTGGAGCGCTCTGGGTGCGGTCACACAAGTTCTGGATCACACCGGACACGTTGGATGAGCCCTGGACCACGGCAGATGAGCGTTGGACCAAACTGGACCGCACTGGAAGAGCCACGCGCTGCCCCACGCCACCGGACCGCACACAATGAGCGCTGGGCCGTACTGGATGACATCTGATGAGTGCCGGACCACGCGGGGACTCCCCCTTCTCCCCCCCAGCAGAGCCTTGGGCTGCGCAGACCCACATCGGACGCAGTGGGGCTGTCACTCCACACCAGATGGCAACCACGGGGACATTGGGGGCACGGCCACCCCCACCCCATTGGGCTCCGCTCAGCGCACAGAGTCCGAGCCCACAGCCCAGCGCTGAGCTCCTCACCCCCACCCCAAATCCAGGAACCCCCTCAGCCCCACAAGTCTACACCAGGAGGGGGAGAGGTCGAGCGACGCCTGAGCCCAGGCCGAGCTCTACACTGTGGTCTCTTTTTTTTCTTTCGCTTTCTGTTTTGTTTTTCTCCTTTTTTCCTCTTTTTTCTCCCCTCGTTTCTCCCACCCCACGCCGCCATCGCCCCCCCGGGGCCGTTCCCCCTTCCCCCCCCTGCCCGGCTCACAGGGAGTGCTGCTCCGCGTGGAGCGGGGCCGGGAGGAGCGCTTGGACGGGCGACTGCGGCGACGGCGGAGGGGTCCTGGGGGGCGACGGCTGCGCCGCAATGGGGGCGAAGGGGGTGACGCCGGGGGGGGGGACGGCGGCCGAGGGGGAGGCGGGAGCGGCGCTGGGGGGGTCAAGGATGGGGCGGTGGTAGAAAAAGAAGGGGCACTGCTGGATGAAGAGTTCGATGATTGTCTGGTAGGTGCGGGTCGCCGTCAGCGCGTCCATGGTGCTGAAGTCGGGACGCATCAGCGTCGGCCAGAAGCAGATGGAGAGGTTCTCGCTCGTCATCAGGTTCACGCGGTGGTGGTGGCTCACCCTAAGGGAGGGGACGAGGTGGGGATGGGGGCCCAGTGCCGCCCCGATGGCGTGGGGACGGCAAGAGAGTCCCCGAGTCCCATCACTGGGGTGACACCAAGATCCACTGTTGGGTTTTGGGGTGACCCTGAGCCCCACTGCTGAGTTTTGAGGCAACCCCGAGCCCCAGTTTTGGGTTTTGGGGCAACCCCAAAGCCCCATTATCGGGTTTTAGGATGACTCCAGGGTTTCTGTGATCTTTAAGGTCTCTCTCAACAAAACCATTACAGGATCCCATGGTTCTATGATCTTTCAGGACTCTTCCAACCCAACTGCTGTCAGGTTCTGGGGCAACCCCGAGCCCCACCATTGGGTTTTGGGGAGGACACGGGGGGGGGGGGGAACGTACTTGTTCAAGTGCCCGATGACGTATTTGAAGACCTCGTAGTTCTCCTTGGGGAACTTCCGCAGCACCTCCTTCAATGCGTGAAGCTTCTGCTCCCGGTCGTTGATTTCTGTCCAGAGAAGAGAGCAGAGATTTGGGGGATGTGAGGAGCCACAGCGGGACCCCCGCTCCCGTCTGTGGGGTTTGGGGTGCTCAGGTCCCTCCCTTCCCCCACCAACCACTGTAGGATCCTGCATTCTGTGAACTTCAAGGGCCCTTCCACCCCAACCGCTGTAGGATCCCATAATTCTACGACCCTTAAGAACCCCTCCACCTCAACCACTGGAGGATCTCGTGGTTTTGTGGTCTTTAAGGTCTCTCCCAACTCAACCACTGGAGGATCTCATGGTTTTGTGGTCTTTAAGGTCTCTCCCAACTCAGAACATGGGATCCTACAGTGGTTATGATCTTCAAGGACCCCTATCACCCAACCACTGTATGATCCTCCAGTGTCGTGACCCTAAAGGTCCCCCCAACCCACCCGCTGTATGATCTCCTGGCTCTATGCTCTTTAAGATTCCCCCCAAACCAATCATTCTACGATCCTACCGTGATGCCCTGACCCACCGCAATGTGGGGGTACAGAACCCCTCTCCCCAAAGCAAAGATTTGTGGTCCTGCCCCCCTACTCACTGTGGGCTTCCACCAGCTCCACCTGCATGCTGTAGGGCACCAGGGGCTCAGGCAGCTCAGAGAAGAAGCTCTTCATGGCCCCGGCCACCGTGTTGACAGTGAAATCCTTCTCGGCCAGGTCCAGGTTGTGGTCTGCGGGGAGAGGGGCCCACGGTTATGGCGCTGCCCCCCAGGGGTGGGGACTGGGGCGGGAGGGGGAGGGGTGTCCCCATTCTGGGGTGCGTTACCCTGGTCGAACTGTCGCTGCAGGCTCTCCATCTCGGACTTGTTGCCGCTCACGCGGTAGATGCCCTCGGTGCTGAGCCCTGGAGCAAAAGGATTGCAGAACTTAAGGCACAACTGGCTGCGTTTGGGGCAAGAGGTGCTGAATTTGGGGCAAAAAGAGATGAATTTGGGGCAAGAAATGGAGAACTCAGGGCAAAAAGAGTTGAATCTGGGGCAAGAAATGGAGAACTCAGGGCAAAAAGAGTTTAATTTGTGACAAAAAGAGCTGAATCTGGGGAAAAAAGAGCAGAATTTGTGGCAAAAAGTGGAGAACTCGGGGCAAAAAGAGTTTAATTTGGGACAAAAAGAGCTGAATCTGGGGAAAAAAGTGTGGAATCTGGGGCAAAAAGAGCAACTCAGGGCAAAACGAGCTGAATTTGGGACAAAGAAGAGCTAAAAAAAGGGAACCAGTGGAGAAAAGCGAAGGGGACGCGCAGGAAAAAGGTGAAAATCACTATGGCATAAAAGCACGCGTGGAACTGAGGGGTCACCGCTCCCTCCCCTCCCCCCACACCCCCAGAAATAGGGGCAGGGTTGGGGCGCTCACCTGTGGCCTCGATGTACTCAATGCAACGCTCGATGAAGATGGGGATGGGCCGCTCGGGGCTGACGACGCCGCTCAGGGGGACCCCGAAGTAGCTGCTCTCCCACATGGGTTTGGTGAGCGACGGCCGCGGTTTGGGCTTTGGTTTCTGGGGGGCAGAGAGCGGCGTTAGGGGAGCGCCGAAATCGCCGCTTTTCGGCCCAAAACGGGGGACAGAAATCAGCAGAAGAGCCCACGGGAACGGGGGACCCCGTGAACCACGTGGGAGAACAAACCCAATCACGGCAGCCCCCTAACGAGCATGAGGAGTGCATGTTAATTAGCCAGGAAAACCAGTGCCAGGTGACCAATTAAGTGATGCGATCACCAATGTTGTAACGCGATGATGAATTAATCCGAGGTGATGATTATTTTCGTGTGATGATCAATTTATGACGATCAACTATTATGATGCGATGATTAATTATGATGCAACAATGAATTATTACAACGTGCTTAATTATTAGATGATGATTATTATGTGGCAATCAATTATTCCAATGTGATGATCAGTTATTACAATGTAATGATCAATTGTCACAATGTAATAATTAATTACTATGTGACAATCAATCATTACAATGTAATCATCAATTATTCCAATGTGATGACTAATTATTACAGTGTAATGATCAATTACTATGTGATCATCAATCACTACAATGTAATAATTAATTACTATGTGATGATCAATTAATAAATTGTGATGACCAATTACAATGTCATCATCTGTCATTACAATTGCACAATTAATTACTATGTGACAATCAATTATTACATTGTGACAATCAATTACTATGTGATGATCAATCACTACAATGTAATCATCACTTATTACAATGTGATGACTAATTATTATAGTGTAATGATCAATTATTGCAATGTGATGATCAATTACTAACTTGTGATGATCAATTACAATGTCATCATCTGTCATTACAATTGCATAATTAATTACTATGTGACAATCAATTATTACATTGTGACAATCAATTACTATGTGATGTTCAATCACTACAATGTAATAATTACTATGTGACGATCAATTATTGCAATGTGATGATCAATCATTAAAATGTAATGATCAATTATTACAATGTAATGATTAGCCATTACAACGTAATAATTAATTACTATGCGATAATCAATTATTACAATGTGATAATCAATTACAACACGACAAATTCTTACAATGAGATGATGAATTATCATTATAGGACAATTCCACTGGGAACGGCGAGGGGACCCCACTGGGAATGGTAACGGGATCCCATTGGGAATGGTAACGGGATCCCTTGACTCACCACAATTACCCCAACCTCTGTGAAATTACACTTCTGGCGCATCCAGCCTTCCGCTAATTGCGGCTCAGCGCTAATGAGGAGGGACTCCCCTGACTTCTGAGCAGGGCAGGATCCGTGAGACCGCCAGGAGATCCACCAGAACCGAATGCACGCAGTGGGAACGCAGGGGGGGATTTGGGAATGGAGGGGGGATCTGGGAACGGAGGGGGGGGGGATCTGGGAACACAGGGGGGAGTGGATTCGGGAATATGGGGTGGATTTGGGAACGGAGAAGATGGATCTGGGAATGCAGGAGGGGGATTTGGGAACACCGGAGGGGGGATTCGGGAACGGAGAAGACGGATTTGGGAATGGAGAAGACGGATTTGGGAACGGAGAAGATGGATTTGGGAATGCAGGGGGCAGATTCAGGAATGGAGAAGATGGATGTGGGAACACAGGGGGTGGATCTGGGAACTGAGAAGATGGATTTGGGAACACAGGGGGCGGATTCGGGAACGCAAGAGATGGATTTGGGAATGCAAGAGATGGATCTGGGAATGCAGGGGGTGGAGCTGCTTATGGCCCGGCCAAAATCCCCAAAGCATCCCCACAACCAGTTGGAAACAGCCCCGAAACGAGCCCCAAAGGCACTGCCTCACCTTGGTGGTCCTCCGGAGACTGCGCAGGATGTTCCTCCTCCGTGGGTCCTCCCCGTCGGTCGCCTCGTAGGGGATGACGGCGTTGTCTCCCTTGTAGCCCTGTGAGCTCTGGTCCTCCTCCTTCTTGCGGATGGGCCCCAGCTCGTCGTCACTGCCCACCCCGAAGCTGCTGCGGTAGGCGGCGAAGCGGCCGAGCCGGGCGCAGCGCGTCCGATAGAGCGCGGGTTTGGCGACGAGCGAGAGCTTGCGGCCACCGCGCTCCAGCGAGCTGCTGTCGGCTTCGCTGTCGGAGCCGTTGTTGGCGCCGCCGTTGGGCTGGCTCTTGTTGATGTTGCGGATGGTGATGATCTTCCCCTGGGTGCTGTCGTGGGGCACCGAGTAGATGTTCTCCTCTTCGCTCTTGGGTTTGAGCACGGCGTCCAGCGGCTCGGCGTAATCCGAAGGGTCGAAGGCGTCGGCGGGCGGCCAACTGCACGACACCGATTTCCTCTGCCCCTGCTCCAGGTATGAGAGGTCCCCTTTGCCCAATTCGAAGGGCACCGGTGGCTTCGGCTTCACCGGCGGAGGCACTTTGCTGTTCAGCTTGCTCTCAAAGGCGCTGACCACCGAGATGAAGGCCAGCCCGTCGTTGCCCTCCAGCTCGACCGAGAGCTTCGAGTGCTCCTTGGGCAGCACCGCGTCCTCCCGGCAGAATCCGTACGGCGGCGGTTCCACGTCCTCCTCCGAGTCGGGCAGGTGGGAGTTGCACTGTGGTGAAGCAGCACGCGGCGATCCCGCCGCCTCCTCGGCCCCACACGCCTCGGCTGCGTGGTCATACATGTGCACGGCCTCCACCAATGTCTTCTTCTCCAGCGCTTCCTTGAAGAAGGCGTGGAAGCTGTCCAGCTTGGGCTGCGACTGCCCGTACGCCACGGCGGCGAACTTGCCGTCGATCTCCTGCGCGATCTCCTCGCCTTCGGCCACCTGCTCGCGGCTCACGTCGCTCTCCAGGACGTCTGTGGAGCCGTCGACGAGGGCCACCAGCTGCACAGGGACCACGTCGTGTACCTCGCAGAGGAAGGCGCGCAGCATGGCCAGCGAGGCGCGCCGCTTGGCTGCGTAGAAGACGACGTAGCCGTGCACCAGGCGGCTCTTGCGCACGCCGAAGGCCGCGTGGTAGGAGAGTAGCGAGAGCTCCACGCGCCGCCGCTGCTGGCCCAGGCACAACTCCAGCAGCACGGAGCCGCCGCACGGCGCAGGGCGGCACAGCGGGGACTGCAGGAGGGGTGCCAGCAGTTCGTCGGCGCCCGCCGGGTCACCGCACATGAAGCACATGGCCACGCGCAGCTCGACGTCCGCCAGCTCCTTGAGGCCCGAGGGCGCCGAGATGAGGCTCAGGTTCCTCTTGGAGTCCAGCAGCCCCTTCAGCACTTGGCTGATCTGCTTTTCGTTGACGCTGCGCCCGTAGGCGATGCCGGCGGCAGCGGGGTCGAGGAAGACGCAGTGCAGCTTGCCGGCGATCTGCTGGCCCTGCTGCACCAGGCTGTGCAGCGTCTCGCCGCCCGCGTCACCGCGCTTGTTGACCAGCATCAGGGTGAGTGGGAGGTGGGCCAGGTGGTTCTCCCTCCGGCCCGACGCGCTCTTCTCGATGCTCTCCACCACGTAGGAGAGCGATTCCTTGGAGTTGTAGAGGCAGAGGCAGCCGTGGGGCTGGAAGGTGGGCGTCTGGAAGGCGTTGACGGGCAGCCGCACATTGCCCTCGATGGGCCGCAGCGACAGCTCATACATCTTGCCCTCGATCACGTACTTGTCATCGTTGGTGCACAGCGCCCGGATCTCGTTGGCCAACTCGCGGGCCAGGCCGTCCTTGCCCAGGATCACCAGGTTGATGCGGTCGACGTTGGGGTCCGAGAGGAAATTCTTCTGGTTGCGCTCGGCCGGGCGGGCGGTGCGGGAGCCCAGCAGCTGCTCGACACGTGAGTCAACGCACAGCGGGCAGCTGGGGCACGTCTCCTTGGTTGGGTGGTAGACGAAGTGGATGTGCTTCAGGATGAGCGCGTCGCGCTCTGCCTGCAGCTTCTGCAGTGCCTTGAAACGCTGCTCCTCGCCCAGCACCTCCTGGATCACCCCCATCTTCTCCTTGCTGGGCTTGGCGTCCAGCTCCAGCTCGTAGAAGAGCTCCGAGTACTCCAGGAGCAGCTCCTGGAACTCCTCCTTGGCCCTCTCGATGATGCGCTTCTGGTGCTTGCCGTAGATGTCCATGTAGACCGGCTCCTCCAGCCACAGGTAGAAGTCCTCGTTCATGATGAAGCTGCGCGCTTCCTCCCAGGGCTTGCCAGGCGTCACGAAGGGCGACGCCTCCAGGTTCTCCTGGAAAGCCCTCCGCATCTCGGCGCGCTTCCGCTCGTTCCTCAGCCGCTCCAGGTGCGCCTCATAGAGCTGCTCAGCCGCCGGCGTCTCCATCACGTCGAAGGGGATGCGCTCAGCGTCGGCACTGTCGATGTGGCTCGTGGCATCCCACGGCGTCTCCTCCAGGACCACGAACCACTTGGAGAAATCCGCCTTCCCCTCCAAGAGCCGCCGCGCTTTGGCGCAGCTCAGGTGGTCAATCTCGTCCAGGTTGGGGACGAGCGCGTCCAGCGCCTGCGGGAGCAGCGCCAGGTACGCCCGCCTCCTGCGCTCGATGTGCTCCTGCTTCAGGCGCTGGACGTGCTGCAGGAAGAGCTTCTTGGCCTTTGGCGTGCCCTCCAGGTACACGTAGTCCTGGTACTCCGGCGCCGGCTGCATCTTGCGGCTGACGGCGGCCCACGTCTCGTTGTGGTTCTTGACGACGCGGCTCACCAGCCACTCGTACTTGTCCTTGGCGGCCGCGATCTGCTGGCTCTGCTGCTTCAGCGCCTCAAAGTAGGGGATGATTTTGGTCTTCCCGCGGCTCTTGTCCACCAGCTGCACCAGCGTGCCAAAGGCCAGGTCGACGTTGACGTTGGAGCGAGCCGACGTCTCCACCACCTGCAGGTTCTTCTTGCTGAGGGCGAAGGCGTGCGCGTCGCGGATGTAGCGCTCCACGCCTTCGTCGCACTTGGTCAACACCACCACGATGGGCTTCTTGGTCTTGGCCAGCTGGTTGTAGAGGTTCGAGACAAATTTCAGCTGCTCGTCGAAATTGCGGTTCATCCCCCTGCTGACATCGATGCAGAGCAGGAAGCCGTCCACCAACAGCTTCCCGTCCGGCATCTGCTTCTGCTCAAAGTCCTGCTCCAGGCCGAGCTGGTCGGTGCAGAAGTACATGAGCTTCTCGGCCGAGGCCAGCTTGGTGGCCGCGGCACGCTTGATGTAGGGCTGCAGCGCGGTGCTGCGGTGTGGCTGGAAGGTCTGGTCGTCGATGAACTCCGTCTGCTCCACCACGTGTGCCCGGCATTCCGCGCACTCCTCCAGCGAGCGCACCACCTCCCCCCAGTAGAGGAAGTGGTCGTTGTTGACCACCCTCCCCCCGAAGTCGCTGGTGCTGAGGACCGACGTGTGGTCCAGGTGGAATTCGTCGGCGCTTGGCCGCACGAAGCGGTTGCAGAGGCACGACTTCCCCACGCCGCACTGCCCCTTCTCTTTCTCCGTCCCGGATAAACCCACCACGCTAATGTTGTAGGTGGGGATGCGGGCATCTTGCTTCCTCGCCATCATCATCGTGGTCCGCGCATCCTGTCCCAAGCCCTGCCCAGAGGATCGGTGGCAGCGGGGATGGGCGGTGGAAGAAGGGCTCACGACAACGGCAGCGTCCCCATGGCCGTGGGGCAGCTCAGGGCTGGCCAGGGGCCAGCGTTGGGTGGCCGAGAGGGGACCCTGCAGGAGAGAAAGGAGAGTCAGCACTGCGGGGCAGGAGCGATTCAGACACAGCTGGGCTGAAAATGGGCACAGTTCTGCAATAAGATCTGAATGTGGGGCTGAAAACGGGCACAATTCTGCAGTCAGATCTGAATGTGGGGCTGTGGGATTGGAACTGGGCTGAAAAGGGGCACAATTCTGCAGTAAGATCTGAATGTGGGGCTGAAAATGGGCACAGTTCTGCAGTAAGATCTGAATGTGGGGTTGTGGGGTGGGAACTGGGCTGAAAATAAACATTATTCCACCCCACAACTGAATACAGTGTATTCAGTCTCACTTGGTGATTTCACAACCAGAGATCCACCCCAAAACACAGAGGATCTGCCCCAAAACTCAAACCCCAAATTTTAGGGCTATTTTTCACCCCAAAATAACAAATGGAGGACATTTTCTCCCCAAACCCTAAATTTTTGGGCCATTTTCCACCCCAAAATAACAAATACAGGACATTCTGACCCCAAATCCCAACTTTTAGACACTTTCCTCCCCATACATAACTTTTAGGACCATCTTCCCTCTCCATACCTCTGCTTTCAGGGACATTTTCTGCCCCAAAATAACAAATTGAGGACATTTTGTCCCCAAACCCCAACTTTTAGGGCCATTTTCCTCCTGGCCCACCATCTTCTCCCTCATCCCAAGGTGCAGAAAGTCCCCAGAAATGGGGTTTTTCCCCCAAAACACACTCCGCCTGCAGGGACCGCCCTCAGCCATGACCACAGCAGATGGGCCGTTCCCAGGCGGATGTTCCCGTATTTATTTTGGGGGGGGGGGGGGGAGGCAATAAAACCCTTTTTTAATATTCCCCCAGCTCAGGAATTGGTTGCAAGAGGGAACTGCACCCATTTCCCGGCGTTCCTGTCCTGTTGGGAGCAAAAACACCACTGATCCCGAACACGCCCCGATCTGGTGACCTCCCCTGAAACCTCATAAATGAGCAGGGAAAAAGAGACAAATAAATAATAATAATAATCTCTGAGGGTTGGAACATAGCTAACCCCCCTGCCCCCCACCCGGAGCCGCAAATTGGGGTAAAAATGACCCGAAGAATAATAGGGAGACCCTAAAGGGGGGGAGGGGTCGGGTTGTTTTCCAGCAGTGGGAAAGCTGGAATTGGGATGGGGGGTAAAGAGGCATCTGAGCCCCTTCCCCCGAGCCACCCCAAACCCACCCGGACCGGAACCCCAAGTTGTGGGCAGCCCTGGACTCACGGTGCGGTGCTCCGGGGGACGGTGGGAGGAGCGGCGCTTTCGCTTTCGTCCACAAAGCCCTGAGTCAGGAGTTACTCATTGACACCGCCGAGTCCACGCGGGACAAATCGGGAGGAGGAGAGCAGCAGATTCCTGCCCTCCGCTTCCATGACTGCCAGACACCACTTCTCTGCCCCCCAAAATACCCTTCCCCCCCCCCCCCAAGTGGGACCTCCAGATCCATTTTTATCCTAACGTGGAGGTTTCTCGATGCCTTTCACCCCAACATTTGACCTCCTGCCCTTTTTCACCCGATAAAAGCGTTTCTCACCCCATTTCTGCTCCCAACCAGCTTCACCTGTCCCATTTCCGCCCAAAATTGAGCTTTTCCACCCCAATGTAGCATCCCCCGTCCCACTTATACCCTAAACTGAGGATTCCTACTCTGATCACCCCAAAAATCAGCTCTCTGGCCCCGTTTTCACCCCACGTGTCATCTCCTCCCCCCATTCCAGAAGAAAATCGGGATTCCCACCACAAAATGGGACCTTTCCCTCCGTTTTCACACCCATCTGGAACTCTACACATTATTTTCACTCAAAAACAGGATTTCCTGACCCATTTTCATCCCAAAACCTGATTTCCCCACTGAATTCTCACAAAAAAGAAAGGGTTTTCTGCCCGATTTCCAACAAAAAAGGGCGTTTTCAGCCCCTTTTCAGCCTGAAATCTCAATTCTTCACACCATTTTCATTCAAAATGAGATTTTTCTCAGCCATTTTCACCCCAAAACGCCATCTCTCGCCCCATTTCCACCAAAACAAAGAGGGCTTCCGGTCTTCCTGACACCCCACAGTGGAGTTTTTCACCCCATTTTCACCCCCAAATAGAACTTTCTGCCCCAATTTCTCTCCAGAACATCATTCCCTGCCCCCATCAACCAACTGCAACAGCGGGTTCACCACTTCTCTGTACCAAATAGGGTCTTTCATCCCCTTTTCACCCAAACCGGCAGTTCTTCAAACCATTTTCAACCAAAAATTGGATTTTCCACCATTTTCTGCCCCACTCTGACCCCAAAAGGGACATTTTTACACTGTTTCCAGCTAAAAAATGAACTTTCTGCCCCATTTCAATCCAAAAATGACTTTTTTTTCCCCCATCCACTCAAGCCATAGCAGACCTTCAATGAACAACAATTAACACTGTGAGTAATTAAGCAGCATTCCCACTCTTGGCCTCACAACACAAAATGCTCCACAGACGGGAAATCCCACAGTTGTTCAGTTGCTTTTTTTTCCATTTTCTTCCCAACTTTTTCCTCAAGTTTTCCTTTTTTGAATGTTTTCCCTTCCCTGACATCTCCCCCTTTCCCGACGTTTTCCTTCCCAACTTCTCCCACCCTTTTTCCCATCATTTCTCTCCATCTTCGCATCCGATTTCTCCAACCTCAACACACTCTCTCCCTTTTTCTTCCCCATTTTCCTTCCCAAGTTTCCCCTCTTTCCAATGATTTCCCAACATTTTCCTTCTCCAACCTCTCCAACACGCCCTCTTTCCCATTTCCTTCCCAATTTTCCCCTTTTCCCAACATTTTCCTTCTCCAACCTCTTCATCACGACCTCTATCCCATTTTCTATCCCAACATCTTCCTTCTCCAATCTCTTTGTCTTCTCCGATTTCCTCAGGTAATCTTTCCCATTTCCTTTCCCAACTTTCCCCTTTTCCCAACCTCTCCAGCACTTCCTCTTTCCCATTTCCTATCCCAACTTTCCCCTTTTCCCAACATTTTCCTTCTCTACCCTCTCCAACACGTCCTTTCCCATTTCCTTCCCCATCTCTTCCCAACATTCCCTTTCCCCAGCTTTGTCTTCCTGCCTTGCCAAGGACCTTGGCTTCACCTGCTGGGTTCTGGAATGATCCCATAGGACACGAAGGGAATGGTCTTTGCGTGTTGGGTTCAGGCACAACCCCATTGAAGACCAAAGGAATCATCTTCATGCGCTGGGTTCAGGAACGATCCCATAGGGCACAAAGGGAATGGGCCTCATGTGTTGGGTTCAGGGGTGACCCCATAGGACACAAAGGCAATTGGGGTCCCCAGATGAGTGTAGGTATGACCCCATAGGGCATAAAGGCAATTGGGGTCCTCACTTAGGTTCCAGTATGACCCTATGGGGGGACACAAACACAATTGGGGTTCCCAGTCGGGCTCAGCTATGGCCCCATAGGACACAAAAGCAATTGTGGTCCCCAGTTGGATTCCAGTATGACCCTCTGGGACACAAAGGTAATTGGAGTTCCCAGATGGGCTCGGCTATGGCCCCATAGGACACAAAAGCAATTGGGGTCCCCAGTTTGGTTCCAGTACAACCCCATAGAGCACAAAGGCAATTGGGGGTCACCAGTTTGGTTCCAGTACGACCCCATGGGACACAAACGCAATTGGGGTCCCCAGTTGGGTTCCAGTATGGCCATATAGGACACAAAAGCAATTGGGGTAACCAGTTGGGTTCCAGTATGATCCCACAGGACACAAAGGCAACTGGGGTCACCAGTTGGGTTCCAGTACAACCCCATGGGACACGAAGGCAATCAGGGTCCCCAGTTGCATTCTAGTATGGCCCCATAAGACACAAAAGCAATTGGGGTCACCAGTTGGGTTCCAGTGCAACCCCATAGAGCACAAAGGCAATTGGGGTTCCCAGTTGTGTGCTGGTATGACCCCATAGGACACAAAGGCAATTGGGGTCCTCACTTGGGTTCCAGTGCAACCCCATAGAGCACAAAGGCAACTGGGGTCCCCAGTTGGGTTCCAGAATGACCCTACGGGGACATGAAGGTAACTGGAGTTCCCAGTTGGGCCCAGCTATGGCTCCATAGGACACAAAGGCAATTGGGGTCCCCAGTTGGGTTCCAGTACGACCCCATAGAGCACAAAGTCAACTGGAGTCCCCAGTTGGGTTCTGGTACGACTCTATGAGAAGAAACAGACCCTCAAAAATTAAGGAGAAAACCCAAACGGCGTTTTTACCACACAAAGATTGGGAAATCGTTGGGAATGGGTCGATGTGGGACAAAGTCCAGCGGTGTGGGGCAGTACGACGGACACGACCCCAATCCCCTCCTCCCCCTGCGGGGGCGAACTCAGCACCATTCATCCCCATATCTGAGCACGGAAGGTTGGGGGGGCATGGAGGCCAAAAAAAAACCACCCCAAAATATGCTTCCTGGGCACAACAATTCCCCGTTATGACGTGGGGACCCCACAATAAACCCTGCCATAGGATTTGGGGGGGGTCCCCACCACAAAGCTCCATAGGATTTGGGGGGACTGCCACCACAGAGCTCCATAGGATTTAGGGGGACTCCCACCAATGGATTTGGGGGGGTTCCCACCACAGAGCCCCACAGGATTTGGGGGGACCCCCACCACAGGATTTGGGGGGAGGGTCCCCACCGTAGAGCTCCATAGGATTTGGGGGGGACCCCCACCACAGGATTTAAGGGAGGGGGCAACCATCATAGAGCCCCATAGGATTTGGGGGGACCCCCACCACAAGATTTGGGGGGGGACCCCACCACGGAGCCCCACAGGATTTGGGGGAACCCCAAAATGAGGGTTGGGGGTACCCTCTTCTATTAATAAAGGGGTCTTGATGCCCCCTCCCCTATCAATGGGAGCCGTCCCCCCCTCTCCCCCACTTCCACCCCCCCTTCAACCACAGGGTCACCTCCATTATTAAGGAAGGAGGGGGAGGTTCCCATTGC
This sequence comes from Oreortyx pictus, assembly GCA_036925125.1. Classification (NCBI taxonomy): domain Eukaryota; kingdom Metazoa; phylum Chordata; class Aves; order Galliformes; family Odontophoridae; genus Oreortyx; species Oreortyx pictus. The sequence continues at coordinate 414,664 of JAUPFR010000064.1, forward strand.
CCCCCCCCTAATATTGGAGACCCCTGCCCCCCATTAACTGGGGGTTCCAAGTGTCCCCACCCCTACATATGGGGGTTCCCAGTGGCACCCCCTATATTTGGGGCCCCCTCCCTTATTAAAGGGAGTCCCAGTGCCCCCTCCCCTACTTTCAGAGGGAACCCGCTGCTCCCCCCTCCCCCCACAAATTTAAGGGGTTCCTGGTCCCCCCTCCCTAAAATACAGTGATCCCAGAGCCCCCTCCCCTATTAACAGTGGCAACCCACTGCCCCCACCCCCTCCCATTTAAGGGGGTCCTGGCCCCCCCTCCCCTACTAACAGAGAGAACCCACCACCCCCTCCCCTATCAGCGCCCCCCTCCCACATTTAAGAGAGTCCTGGTCCCCACCCCCCCCCCCATATACGGCCGTTCCAAAGCCCCCTCCCCTATTAACGGAGGAAACTCACTGCCCCCTCCCCTACTGCTGCGGCCCCATCCCCTATCACTGGGATGGGAGGGGGGGAGTGGGGAAAGAGAAGAGGGGAGGGGGGATGTTGACCCAATGCCCCGTCCCCACACATACAAATTTGGGGGGGTCCCGGCGCCCCCTCCTCAATACTCGGGGTAACCCCCAACGCCCCCCCCCCACCCGCTCCCCCTCCCCAATTACAGTGGGGGATGATGGGGGGGGGGGCGGTCCTGCTGCCCCCTCCCCTATGCAGGGCGGTTCCCAGTACCCCCCCCCCCCCCCACACACACCCAGTACGAACAGCGCGATCCCAGTACCCCCCCCACACACACACACGCGCGGGGTTCCCGCCCCCCCCCCCCCCGCCGCGAGGTGTTCCCGTCCCGCTCCGCTCAGGGGGTGGGGCCGCCCCATTGTTCCCCTCCCGGTGGGGGTGGGGGGGGGGGGGGGGGTGGTGCGCGCCGGGCTTGGGGTGTGGGGGGGGGAGGGGGTCTCTTTCCTTACCGGAGCGGCGCGGGGGGGCCGGGCCGGGGGGGGCGGGCGGAGGCGCCATCTCCGCTCTGAGGGGCGGCCCCGGGGCCGCCGGGCCGGGCTGGGCCTGGGCCTGTAATGGCGGCGGCGCCTTCCTCCTCCCCCCCTCCTCCTCCTCCTCACGGACCCGGGAAGGGGAGGGGGGGTGGGGGGGGAAGCTCGGGGTTAGCGCGCATGCGCGAGGCGGGGCCGATGCGGCTGAGGCGGCGCGCATGCGCGGGGAGGAGGCCCAGACGCCCTTAAGCGGCGCGATTTGCCGTGGCGACGTCCGTCAAAGAGCCCCTCCCGCGTTTCCTTTCCCCTCTCCGCCGCCCCGCCGTATCCCCGCGGTGGCGGAGCCGCGGTTTCCGCGGCGTTTCGCCCCGGTTCGTTCCGCCGCTTCGCCGCCCGCCGCCCGGTTAGGCCTTAGCGAGGCGGAAGTGGGGGATATATCCCAGCGTCCCCCGCGCTTCGGGGCTGTGCCGCGCGCGGGGGGTTCTGGGAAATGGAGTTCGGGCGGTGAACTACGCGTCCCGGCGGGCACCGCGCGGGGGGGGAGCGGATATCCGGTGGTTAGGGAGGGGCTGCAGGAAGTGGAGAGCCATGGTGAGGGGAGGGGGGGGGTTCTTGGGGGGCGGGGGGCTATGGGGCGCGTTATGGGGGCGGTCTGTGGGGTCTGTGGGGCTGAGGAGTTGGGAGGGGGGCGGGGGGGAGGGGGTTGGGGGTGTTTCTGTAGGGGAGGACGACGGGAGGGGGTATGGGGGGGTAATGGGGGGGGTAATGGGGTGCCCCAATTTCAGTGCCGTTCGGTGGGTCCTATGGGGAGATACTGGGGAGGGATTCTTATGGGGTGCCCCGTTATGGGGCCCTATAGCGGGAGGCGAGGTGCCCCCTCCCCAGTCCCCAGTGGGGAGGCAGTAAGGGGGTCCCTATGGAGTATCGTGTGTGTGGGGGGTGGGGCGTATTCCCGGTCTCTATTGGGGGGGGTGGGGGGGGCTTTGAGGGATCCCTATGGGGCGTCCCATTATGGGGAACTATATGGGGGGGGGCACGGGAAAGGGGGTCCTGTAGGGGGGATCTGGGGGGATGCCCTGTTATAGGCATCCTATGGGGGGGGGAGGTAGGGATATAGGGTTGTCCCATCCTGTTTTTTTTTATGGGGTTGGGGAGCAGTGGGGTGCCCCAGAAGGGGATCCTATAGCGTAAGGAAGTGGGGGATCCTCAAACCACGCCCTCCCCCAAAGAAAAGCACCACCAAACCCCATATAGGTTCAGCGAGCAGCAACTTTGGGGGCAGAATTACCCCTCCTTTGGCGACCCCCCCAAAAACATCATATTTTATGGGTTCTGGGGCTGGGGGGTGTGGGGGGCAGATCCGCTTCATCCTGATCCAGAACCGCGCCGGGAAGACGCGCCTGGCCAAGTGGTACATGCAGTTCGACGACGACCGAGAAGCAGAAGCTCATCGAGGAGGTGCACGCCGTCGTCACCGTGCGCGACGCCAAGCACACCAACTTCGTCGAGGTGAGCCCCGAAAATGCCCCACCCCCACCACCACACACACTCACACACACCCCTTTCTCAGCCCGAAAACCTCAATCCCCTCCCCCACGGGTCTGGGAACTGTTGAATCACAGCCTGAACCACTCACTGATTGGTCACTGGGTCAGCCGTGGGGGCACAGGTGGAGGCAGTGCACCTGTGTGACCCCCAAGGGGCGGGGGCCTGGCTCCAGAAGGGGCGGGGCTGACTCCACCTCTCCTATAGACCTCATTAATTCACCTGTGTGACCCAAAAGGGGCGGGGCCTCATTCCACCTCTCCTATAGACTTCATTCATTCACCTGTGTGACCCCCAAGGGGTGGAGCCTGCGCTCCAGAAGGGGCGGGGCCTGGCTCCACCTCTCCTATAGACCTCATTCATTCACCTGTGTGACCAAAAGGGGCGGGGCCTGGCTCCAGAAGGGGCGGAGCCTGACTCCATCTCTCCTGTAGACCTCATTCATTCACCTGTGTGACAAAAATGGGTGGAGCCTGGCTCCAGAAGGGGCCGGAGCCTCACTTCAGAAGGGGCGGGGGGCCTGGCTCCACCTCTCCTATAGATGTCATTCATTCACCTGTGTGACCCCCAAGGGGCGGAGCCTTGTTCCCAAAGGGGGCGGAGCCTGGCTCCACCTCTCCTATAGATGTCATTCACCTGTGTGACCAAAGGGGCGGGGCCTGGCTCTACCTCTCCTATAGACCTCATTCACCCCGACTCCCCGATTTCCTCACGTCCCCCCCCTCTTTTCTTTTCCCCCCCACCCCATAGTTTCGGAACTTTAAGATCATTTACCGGCGTTACGCCGGCCTCTACTTCTGCATCTGCGTGGACGTCACCGACAACACCTGGCGTACCTGGAGGCCATCCACAACTTCGTGGAGGTGGGATTAATTAACGGCCCCCCTCGTGAGCTTAATTTGCTGAGCTGCTGTGCTAACGATGGCCGCTTCGTCCCCGTCCTGATTCCATCCCTGTAGGTCCTCAATGGAGTATTTCCACAACGTCTGTGAGCTCGATTTGTCTTCAATTTCTACAAGGTGAGGTTGTGGGGTGAAGGGTGGTGGAGTTTGGGCTGCTGTGGGGGTGTTTTTTTTTGGGGGGGGGGGGGGGGTTGGGGGTCATCTGTTCCCATCCAAAATTTGAGGGGGAACGTGGGGGTTTTGGGGTCATCCGTCACCTTTAGGTCTACGCAACGATGGGTGAGGGGTTCCTGGTTGGCATGGGGAGCCCCTGTTCCAACTCCATGTAGAGTTTGGGGGATTTTGATGGGATGTGGGGGGGAATTTTCGGGGGGGGGGGGGGGAGGGTTATGGGGTCATCTGTCACGTTCCCACCAGGAGGGTTGGGCTTTTGGGGTCTTCCCATCGCCTTCAGGTCTCGTGCAACAGGTCTGGTTCCTGGTTGATGTGGGGAGCTCCTGTCCTATCCCCATGCAGAGTTTGGGGGATCCAGGGGGAATCTGGGGGGCCTTGGGAGGATCACTTCTTTCCACCCCCCCCCTCCCCTTCCCTCCCCAGGTCTACACGGTGGTGGATGAGATGTTCCTGGCGGGGTGAGATCCGTGAGACGAGCCAGACCAAGGTGCTGAAGCAGCTCCTGATGCTGCAGTCCCTGGAATGAGCCACTCCCGACCTTCCTCCTCCTCCTCCTCCTCAGCAATCCCAGGGCTGGAGCTTGGGGGCTGTGGAGGTGGGGGGGGAAGCTCTGGGCCCTCCCTTGCGTGAATGGGGGGGGATACCTCCCCCCCACCTTTCTGTGCCCCCGTCCCCACCCAAAGGGACCAATCCCTGACGTTGTGCTGTGAATAAATGTGGCTGTGCCGTCACCGAGGTCCCCTTCTCACCACCCCTTCTAAAATTGGGGTGGGGGCAAAGAGGGATGACCCAAAGTTCCTCGAAGGGAACTGAGGGGCCATTGGGGACCCTAAAGGATGAGCTGGGGTGGCCCCAGGGACTGGGGAACACAGCGGGGTCATTGGGGACCTCTTGGGGGGGG
>JAUPFR010000064.1:419256-597152 GCA_036925125.1 Oreortyx pictus
CCCCACCCTGACCCCTCACCCCAACCCGACCCCGGCCCAACGCCGTTCCAGGAGCCCCTCCCCTGTCAGTGGGAGCGTAGAGCTAAAGGGAGAGGGGGTTGAGTTTGGGGAAAGGGGGGTGGGGGTCTTGGGGTGGTTATAATGGAGGGGGGGGGTCCTCAACAAATGAGGGGATGGGGGGGAAGGGGGAAGTGGTCTTATTTGTGAGGGTTTGTTTGGGTTTTGTGTGGAGGGAATGGGGATTTTTTGGGGGGGGGGGCTTGGTTTAGGGGAGGGCAATGGAAGTCTTATTTGTGAGGGATATTTTTTGGGGGGGGTGTCCTCACAAATGAGGGGGTTGGAGCGGAAAGGGGTGATTTTAGTGGAGGAGGGGGGCACGGGCTGAGAGGTGTGGGACTCAGGGATTAGGGGTGCTAGATTTAAGGGGGGGGGAGTATTCATTCATTATCTACACCCCCCTGATTCCCCAGCCCCCCGGGGACGAGCTCCTTTTCGAGGTGCAGAAGCTCTTTGCTGGGAGCCCTGAGCCCAGCACAGCCCTACAGGTATTTGGGGGCTCAGTGTGGGGGGAGGAGGACAGCCAGACTCCCCCACCACCTCCCCCGAGTCACAGTGACCCCCCCCGTCCCCCCCCCAGGCTGCCCCTCTGGACCTGGCCATGCTGGCCCCATACATCCCAATGGACGGTGACTTCCAACTGGGCGGAGCCGAAGCGCCGAGGGGGCGTGGCCAGCGCCCCGTTGGCCCCGCCCCCTCGGCCCCGCCCCCTCGCCCACGGGCGCGGAGTTTTCCCGGGCGTGGCCCCGCCCCCCCCCGGCCTGGCCCCGCCCTCCCGCGCTGGGGTAGTGACCCCGCCCTAGGGCGTGGCCAAGCCCCTCCGTCACGCACGTCAGCCCGTAAGAGGTGGGTGGACTAAGGGATGTGGGCGGGGCTAATGTGGGTGTGACCAGTGGGGTGGAGGGGGTGGGGTTTTAGGTGAGGGCTATTTAATTACGTGGTCATTTGGGGGGGGGGGGGGGCAGAAAGGGCGCGTGGCCATCCAGATTGGTCGAGCTCTGGGGGCGTGGCTATAAGGATTATGGGCGTGGTTAAAGTAGGGGCGTGGCCATAAAGGGGGAGTGGTTAATCAAAAATGCTATTGGGGAGTGGGTGGGGCCCGTGGAAGTGGGCGTGGCTCCGAGAATGGGCAGTGCTTTTTCATGGGGGCGTGGCCAGAGTGGTTACGTCGAATCAAATAAGTGAGTGGGTTTTGAATGGGGGCGTGGCCTAAAAGGCAAAGGGGCGTGGTCTCATCTGACATCACTTTTTAGGGCGCGGGAACCAGGGCCAGAGGATCCGGGGGCCCCATTGAAGAGAGCGGAGCTGGACCCCCACCTGGTGCCCCCCCTGGGGCTGGTATGGGGACGGGATATGGGGGGGACCCAGGGATGCGGGGGGGGAAGTAATGGGGAGGGGTGGGGAGAGTGGGACATGGGGACATGGAGGGGACATGAGGATATGGGGGGGGGTATTGGGGGAGACACAGGGGGACACTGGGACATGGGAGGGCATGGGGACATGGGTGGGGGGCATGGAGGGGGCACTGGAACGTGTGAGGGGGGCTTGGGGGGATAAGGGGATATGGAGACACAGGGGGATGTGGGGGGAGCATGAGGATGTCAGGGGGACACTCAGACACAGGGGGACATGTGGGAGAGGGGGGCACATTGAGACATGGAAGGACACTGTGTCCTGATGTTCCCCCCCCCACCGCATTGTCCCCATGTGTCCTCTTGTCCCTGTGTCCCCCCCCCCTTTGTTTGTGTGTGTCCCCTCCCCCACCTCAGGGGCTGTTGCTGAGCAGGGACGACCCCCCAGGACTGAGCCCCCACCTGGGATCGGAGCAGCCCCTCAGTGAGGTCAGGAGGGGGGGTGGGGGAGACACCAACATTTAATGGGGGGAACCCCAAAATTAGATGAAGGGTTTTGCGGATGGGGGGGAACCCTAAAATTTGAGGAGGGGAGGGGCTTTGTTGGAGATGGGAGGATCAAAATTTGAGGGGGGGGGGGTCCTAAAAATTGGAGGGAGTTGGAGATTCCAGAGGGGAATGCTGAAATCTGGGGGGGGTTGGGCAACAGGAGGGGTGGGAGATCCCCAATTTAGGGTGGGGAGATCGGGGGGGGGGGGGACAGAACCAAAATTAGGAGTGGGGGGGGTCCCCAAATGGCGATTATTTGTTTTCTTGCGGGGGAAACACCCCCCCCCCCTCAATTATGCTCATTCTTCCTCCATTACAGTGCTGCTGAGTGATGGTATGGCCCTGGGGGGGGGCCCAACAATGGGTCTCCCCCGGGGGGAAAGGAGCCCGAAGGGCCTCCCCCCAACAACGTTTGGAGAGGAACTGAGGGGGGGGCTCCACTGCCCTCCCCCTCCCCCCGCCAAAAATTAAAAAAACCCACTGACCCCCCCAAATGCCACCCCCCCCCCAAGAAAAAAGGACAACATGAAAATGGGAAAATTTGGAGGGGGGGGCTGGAAAACTGCCCCCTCCCCATCGCCGACTGGTGACCCCAAAATGGTGTTCCCCTCAAAACCCCTTAGATTATACACCATAAATTTGACTGGGGGGGAGTGGGGGAGGGGAGGGGGGGGCAGAAAATTTGAGCCCCTCAAACATTGCCCCCTTCAGTCTGACCGCCCCCCCTTCAATCTGAGCCCCCCCAGTATATTAGCCCCAAATACATTACTCCCCCTACATCGTCCTCCCATACATTACCCCCCAAATCTGAGCCCCCCCCCCCATATATTACCCCCCCATACATTGCCCCCCCCCAATTGGACCCCCCCCTCCCAGTGTGAGCCCCTCCCCACTATTGTCCCCCCCCACTCCCCCAGACCCTCTTTGCCCTCCCCCCAATTTTGGGGACCCTTGCGCACATTCGTACCGCTCCCCCCTACCCCAAAAAAAGGGAACCCCCACAATACTCATAACCACCCCCCCCCCCCATCACGGGGGGTCTCTGGGGGGGCGGGAGTGAACATGCCCCTTTGGGGGGATCCCTGTGCACCCCCTCCCCCCCATGAAAAAAGTTCACCTGGGACCACCCCCCTGATTTTTATATGGGTCCGTCCTGACTTTCACGGGGAAGTCCTCGTGCAAGAACCTGGTGCTAAAGCCTCATGCAAGGCCTGTCCTTGTGCAAGGGCCTGGCATGAGAGCCATAGTTGTGCAAGAGATGCCGTCGTGCAAGGGTCTGGTGCTAGAACTGTTCTTCTGCATGGTCCTGGTGCGAGAGCCACACCCATGAAGGGCCCGTTGTTGTGCAGGAGCCACTCTCGTGCGAGAGATGTCCTTGTGCAAGAACCTGGTGCTAGAGCTCAATGATAGAGCTGCCCTTGTGCAAGGAGTGCCCTCACACAAGGGCCTGGTGTGAGAATCACACTTGTGCAAAAGATGTCCTCATGCAAGGGCTTGGTGCTAGAGGTAATCTCGTGCAAGACCATGGTGCTACAGCCGCGTGCAAGAGCTGCCCATGTGCAAGGGCTTGGTGCTAGAGCTGCCCGTGTTCAAGAGCCACCCTCGTGTTGCAGTAGAAGAGCCTGGTGCAAGAGACACGTGTGCACCATCTGCTAGTGCAAGAATCACCCTAATGAAGGATCAGCATTGTGCAAGAGCTGCCCTCGTGTAAGAACTGATCTTATCCAATATATGTCCCGGTGCAAGAGCCACTCTAGTGCAAGAGATGTCCCTGTGCAAGCGCTTCGTGCAAGAGCCACCCTCGTGTAAGAGCCACTCTTGATCAGTACATGTCCTTTTGAAGAGCCAGGTGCAAGAGGTGCTCACAAAGGATGGGATCTGCCCCAGGGCAAGAACCTTGTGCAACGTCCGTGTGCAAGAGCCATCCTGGTGAAGGATCAGCCTCGTGCAAGATCTGTCCTTGTGCAAGAGCCTCGTGCAGTACCCACCCTACTGCAAGTTCCCTGTGCAAGAGCAACACTCACACAGGAGCTTCTGGAGCACAAGTCCCCCGTGCAGGAGACATCCTCGTGAGCCCCATCCTCGTGCAGGTGCCTCGTGCAAGAGCCTCCACACGCCATAGTGCAACAACCTCATGCAAGAACTACCCTGGTGTAAGAGCAGACCTCGGATAAGAGAATTTCGAGAGCCCCACCCTCGTGTGAATCCCATCCTCATGCAAGACCTGCCCCTCGTGCAACAGCCTCATGCCTCCCCCCCCCCCCCCCCCAGCTGCTTTGTGCTGAGCTCTGCTCAGCATCTGTGCCTGAGCTGGGACCGAGGGGGGGAACCATGGGGTTTGCAGGATGGGCCCCCCCCAGTGCCACACGAGGGACTGGTGTCACACGAGCGTCCTCAGAGATGTATGTTGACCCCCACAGTGTCACACGAGGGCTGCAGTGTCACATGGTGATCCCTCCTGGTGTCACAGGAGGGCGCCGGAGGTCACACTGTGTCACGTGACCCCTTGTGTCACACGACGGGCCCCCTGAGGTCGTGCTGACTCCTCTAATGTCTCACAATGACACCTGGTGCCACGCACCGCCAGTGTCACACGAGGACCCTGGTGATGCCACACGAGGGCTCCCGTGTAACACCATGGCCCTGGGGATGTCACACACCGTCACACGAGGACGGGGCCCAGAGCCGCTGCCACCCACACGCACACCCCCAACCTCCCCCTCCCCCCACCTCACCATTTTGCTTTGGGGGGGCCCTGTACTGCGCCCCCTCCCCCCCAGCAGCGCTGTGACCCCCTCCCCACACCCCATAAATGACCCTGAACCAACGGTGGCTCCGCCTCTGCTTGGGGACATCACGGGGACGTGGGAGGGCAGCAGGGACATGGCCCTTCTGGTACCTCTTCATGCCCCTCTCTATGGTACTTTCGCCCCTTTTTAGTGGTCCTCCCATCACTCCGTGGTCCTCCAGCCGCTCTATAGTCCTCCAACCACTATGGCGCTCCTTCTGCTCTATGGTCTTCCAACCACTCTTTGGTCCTCCAACTGCTCTATGGTCTTAGCACTACTCTACGGTCCTCCAACCACTCTATGGTGCCCTGCTCTATGGTCCTCTCACGACTTTATGGTTGGAACCCCCCAAACTGGGCACTTTTCCCCCAAAACTGGTACATGAGGCCAAAGGAGAGGCCCCTCTCTCGAGGCTCCATGCCCCACTGATGCGTGCCCCACGAAGAATCTGTCCCTGTGGACTTCCTCACCCCATCACTCCCCATCCTGTGGCTTCCACGTACCCCACAGATCCCTGACCCCAACAGATCCTTGGCCTATGGATTCCATATCAACCCATAGATTCCCCCATCCCAAAGGTCCCCATCCTATAGGCTCCACTTCCTCCCCCTGACCCCAGGAACTCTCTATCCCTCTCCCCTCCCATGACCCAAATCCCAGAGCCTCCCCTTGTCCAATGAAGACAAAGGGAGAAAGAATGGAACACTGAGGGGGGTGCAAACACAGAAGGAGTCTGATCCAAAGCTGCTTTATTGGTCACTGGAGGGCAGCGGGGGGGGGAGGGGGAAAGGAAGGGGAGCTAGCGCAGACCCCAACCCCCCCACAACAGAGCCACAAATACAGCACAGGCAGTTCATAATGACAACAATAATTATAATAATAATAATAATAATAAAAAAATTAAACATCTCCCGGAGCTGTGGGGGGAGGGGGGGGAAGAATAGGGGATGGCCCCACGCAACAAAAAAATATATATATATATAATATATATATTCATATAATACATAGAGAGAAAGAACAGAGTCAACGCCGAGCAAAGCTGAGGCGAAGGCGGCGCGGGGTGGGGGGGAGGGGGCAGCGTGCAGGGAGAGCTGGGTACGGGTTGGGGGGGGACACAAGAGGACAAAGCTGCTGGAGGTGACACCTGGAGCCCCATCATCAGCGGTGGAGCGTTGTGGGGTGAAATGGGGACACCACCAAAAGGTGTTGGGGATCGTTGGGTGAGTGGGGGGCACCTCCAGTGGCGGAGGACATCTCAAGTGGGTTGGGGACACCTCCAGTGGGATCTCCAATGGGTTGGGGGTAGAAATGGATGATGGATGGGGGTTGACACCTCCAGTGAGTTGGGGACATCCCCACTGAATGAGTGACACTCCCAGTTGGACCTCCAATGAATGGGGGATGGAGGCGCAGCACTGAGAACTTCAGGCCGAGCTCCAAGGGACCTTCTCCAGCAATGGGAACGGGGAAAGACATCTCCAGAGGGGTGGGATATGGATATGATGGTGACAAGTGGCACAGCGACCACCTTACGGTCACCAAAACCGGGCACGGCCATCTCCAGAGCGAAGACATTGCATGAGGGCCCATGGAATGATGGAGGTGGAACACAGATATCTTTATGGTGACCTCTAAGGTGACACCATGGGGATGTTCTCGATGTGGTGGAGACAGGACATGGCCGTCTCCAAAAGGGACAACCCCATGGGATGGGGGCAACTGGACTAGAGCCACCTCTGAGGTGGTGGAGATGTTACAGGGATGTCCCCAGGGTGGTGACAACTGGACACTGCTATATCTGCCTGAAGTCCCACAGGAGCAGACATCTCTGGGGTGGTGGAGATGTCACAGGAGTGTCCCCCAGGATGGTGACAATGGCCATCTCTAAAGTGATGGAGATGCAGTGTGAGTCCCCACGGGGCCATGGGGCACCTCAAAGTGGCGTGGACATCGGGGATGTGGCAAGGACACCCCCAGTGCACCATGGTGACAAAGCACCAACACCCCAAAACTGAGTCAACCAGTCCAAAAAAAAAAAAAAGACCAAAAACCCAAAAAGTGCCCCAGGGATCACCAAAAAGACAACAGATATCCAAAGAGCCACCAAAAAACTCAACAGATTCTTGAATAACCATGAAAAAACCCAACAGATGTCCAAAGAGCCACGCAAAAACTCAACAGATTCTTGACAAACCATCAAAAAATCAACAGATGTCCAAAGAGCCACCGAAAAGCTCAACAGATTCTTGAAGAACCATCAACAAAAACCTAACAAACCTTCAAAGAACCACCCAAAAACCCAGCAGATTTCTGAAGACCCACCAAAAAAGCCCCCCTCAAACAACGCCAAGAAGCAGCCCACCGTGGGGTTGCAGGGCGGAAGAAGGTGCCTGACTTGGAGCGGGCTTGGAGGAGGAGGAGAGGAAAACCAAAAGAATAACAACTAATTGGAGGGGGGTGGGCCTGGGCAGGTGGGCCAGGGTGGGGGCGATGGGGACAACCCAATTCACAACGCGAGAAGCGAGGGAGAATTCAAGGAGTCCGAGGACTGGTCGCTGCTGCTGCTCCGCTGATGTGAGGCTCCGCAGGTGGTTCCCTCTGGGTAGGTGAACACAAACGAAGACGTATAGGAGGGGTTAGGCGGCACCGGGGGGACCCCCGGCGCGAAGCAGCAGCTGGGGAAGGGACCTTGGGTGCCCGGCTGGAACGGGAAGGCGACGGGCCCCGGCGGTTCCTCCTTGCCCAAGGTGCTCACCTCGGCGGGGCCGGCACCCAGAGGAGTGGGGTCCTCGTAGGGGAGCTTGCAGGCAGGGGCGTGGGCCACCAGGACAAACTCCAGGCGTTCCTTCTCCTTCTGGAGTTCGGCGATCTCCGATTCCAGTTCGGCTTTTTCTTCTTCCAGCTGGTCGGTTTCCTGGTGGGGTGGGATGGGGTGGAGGGACAAGAGTGTCATCGTCGTGGAGGTGATGGTGGGCACCGCTCTGTATCCGTCTCCTTCATCTCAGTCACCACTAATGGCCCAAGATCTTGGGGACATCATTGTCCCCACCCCATGGAGTTTGGCCCCTCCAATGTCCATCTCACGTGGGACAGCGGTGTCACCTCCATGGGGTCAATGGTGGTGATGAAGATATCACCACTCAGCCCTCGTGGTTTGGAATGTGTTCATCTCCACCATCTCAGTCACCACTGACGTCCCCAGATCTTGAGGACATCATTGTCCCCTCCCCATCCCATGTTCCCTCTATCAGGAACAAAGTCAGACACCTCCGATGTCCCTCTGCCATACTGATGTCCCCAACTCTTGGGGACAGAACCGTCTCCATCCCATGTCCCTCCAAAACTGAACCTCTCCAGTGTCCCTCTCATCTGTCACCACTGATGTCCCCAGCTCTCAAGGACATCATCCCAGTCCATCTGTCCCATCTCCATCTGTCCCTCTGAACGTGTCCTGGGGACCACTGTCCCCATCCAACATCTCCAACCTGGGGACATCGCTGTGTCTGTCCACTGTACCCACAGGTGACATGGGGACACCACTGTCCCCTTCTAACATCCCCATGGGCAAGTTGGGGCCACCACTGACCACATCCATTGTCCCCAACCCAGGGACACCACTGACCTCATTCTGCCATCTGCCTTCTAATGTCCCCATAGGTGACACTGGGACACCACTGTCCCCATCCAATGCCCCCAAGCTGGGGACACCACTGTCCCCTTTCCACCATCCCCATAGGGTGACATCGGGACACCACTGTCCCCATCCAACGCCCCCAACCTGGGGACACCGCTGTCCCCCTTCCAACGTTCTCATAAGCGATATTGGGACACCGCTGTCCCCATCCAACATCCCCAATGTCACCCCCCCAAGGTGCCACCCCCCTCCCCCGGGCCGTTGTCCCCTCGGTGTCCCCAGGACTCACCGCCTGCAGTCTGTCCGTCAGCTCCCGGCGGCGGTTGCGGCATTTGGCAGCCGCCAGTTTGTTCCGCTCGCGGCGCACCCGGCGCTTCTCCTCCTCCTCTGGTGTCAGCTGCAAACAGGAGCGATGGGGACGTCAGTGGGGTGGGGGATGGGGACAGCATGGTGGCCCATCCACCCCACCCAGGGGTCATTGGGTTGGGGATAGGGTTAAGGGAAAGGGTTGGGGACAAGAGAGTCCCCAGTTTGTGGACAAAAGTCCTTGGTTTGTGGACAAGAGGTGGGGACAAGGGCGTCCCCAGAATGGGAACCAAGGGGATGGGGACACAGTTCTTGGTTTGGGGACAAGAGTTGGGGACAAGGGCGTCCCCAGAATGGGAACCAAGAGGATGGGGACAAAGTTCTTGGTTTGGGGACAAGAGGTGGGGACAAAGGAGTCCCATGTTTGTCGATGAGAGGGGATGGGGACAAGGGAGTCCCAGTCTGGGGACAGGAGCTAAGAACAAAGGAGTCCCACGTTTGTGGGAGGAGGACAGGACAGGAGGGGACAGAGAGAAAGGAGTCCCAGTTTGGGGACAAGAGATGGGGACATGGATCCTGTTTTGGAGACAAAAGCTTTTGGTTTAGGGACAGAAGTCCCCAGCTTGGGGACACAAGTTCTGGTCTGAAGATGAATCCCCCTGCTACAGGGACAAGAGTTGGTGACAAGAGTCCAAGGATGGGGGACAAAGATCTTGGTTTAGGGCCAAGGGTCCTCAGGTTGAGGAAAAGAATTGGGGACCAGAGGCCCTAGGTGGGAGACAAGAGATGGGGACAAGGGATGGGGACAAAGGTCCCACTTTGGGGGACAAAGGTTTCAGAGATGGGACATGGGTCTTGGTATGGGGACGAGGGTCCCCAGGTTAAGGACAAGGGATGGGGACAATGGTCACAGTTCAGGGGGTAAGTGTCCCAAGGATGGGGACATGGGATGGGGACAAGGGTGGGGGAAGTAGGGCCCCCACTCACCGTCTCATCGCGGCTGCGTCGTGCTCGGGCCCTCGTGGCTCTGGCAGGGGGGGCCGTGGGGAACCCCCCCATCCCCGCAGTGGAGTAGCTAGGTCCCGGCAGGTCATAGGGATCCACCGCAGCGCCGGGAGCCGACGGAGGCGGAGGGGGCGGGGGGTGAGCCATGGGACCCCCAGCTTGGGGTTGGGGGGGTTGGGGAGGCTGCGTTTGGGCCACTGAAGAGATGAGGGTGGGCTGCACCAACCACTGCAGGTCCTGGCTGCTGGTGATGGCTGTCACCGTGGGCACGAAGGAGCCGGGCATGTCCCCCAGCGCGCTGCACTCCTGGGGAGGGAGAGAAAGGGGGGGCACTGGGTCAGGGGGGGATTGGAGGGGATCCCCTGCCCTCCTACGCCCCCCATCTCCCAACTCACACGTGTAGAGGGAGACCCTTGCATGTCTAGCACTGGTGTGGGTGAGCTCTTATGCACAGAGACCTCTTGCACACACATTAGCAGTGCGTGACACCCCTGGCACCGGTGCGCACTGAACTCTTGCACACCCAGTGCAAGTGCACATGAGCTCTTGTGAGCACAGAATCCTCGCACGCCCAGCACCAGCATGCAGGATCTCCCACGTGCATGAGGTTGTTGCACGCCCAGCACTAGTGCACATGAGCTCCCTGGCACCAGTGTGCTTGGCCTCCCATGTGCACAACCTCCTTGCACACCCAGCACCACCATCCCTGACCTCCCCAGCAGCAGTGTGCAACAGATCTCTTGCAGTCCCCGCACTAGTGAAAGCAAGTTCCCTGGCACCAGTGTGCACAATCCCCTGTGCACAGACCCCTTGCACACGCATTACTAACACGCACAGCCCTTGTACTTTTTCAGCGCCAAAGTGCACGACCTCCCATGTGCACAGACCTTGCACACTTGGCACCAACGCACAGAAACCTTTTACACGCGCAGCCAACGTGCGTGGCCTCACACATGCACGAATCTCTTGCACACCCAGCAGCAGCCTGCACAGCTCTTGCACACCCAGCACCATCGGGCACTGCCTCCCTGGCACCAGTACATGTGGCAGCCCATGTGCACAGACCTCTTGCACGCTCAGCATCAGCGTGCACAACCTCCCACGTGCACACAGCTCTTGCATGCTCAGCACCGATGTGGTTATGATGTTTGGGGGGGTGGGGGGGGAAATCACCCCCAGTTTGGGACCCCCACTGTGTAAAGTCAGGGTCCTTTTCCCCCCCATATTAAACTGGGAGGGGTCACCCTCAATTTGCCCCCCCCCCTCCAGTCAAGGTCCCCCAACCCAAGGTTAAATTTGTGGGGGGGGAGGGGGGGGGGTGTACGGACGAGGACACCCCCTCAAAAACCAAGCCCCACAAAAGCCACGCCCCCTACAGCACAGGGGCGTGGCTTATCTTGGCCACGCCCCTCCATTCATCCGTCTAGCCGCAGCACCCCCATATATGGCAACCCCGCCAGCCACGCCCCCCCTCTCCCCTCCCATTGGCCCGCGCCGCGTGACGTCAGCGCGGGGAGCGCGCGGTGGGCGGGGCCGCCTCCCGTGGCAACAGCGAGGGGGCGGCGCCGCCGCCCCGCACGCGCCGCACGCACGTACGTGCGCGCGTGCGTCATCACGGAGCGTTCCAGCGCGTCACGCACGGCCCCGCCCCTTCCGGTTTTGCGCCCCCCTCAGGTGCTCACCTGAGCGGCAGCCGCCGCCGCGGGGCTCCCGAACGAATCCACCGAAGAGAGGTACTGAGATTCGGCCGATGGGGACGAACTGCAACGGGAACCGGAATCGTAGTCCCCCGGGAAGCCTTGGTACATGGCCCCGGGGCGGCGGGGGCCGCGCCTCCACGCCAAGGCTGCGCTGAGGCCTACGCGAGGGGCTCAGGGCAATGGCATCGCTGGGGGGGGCGGGGGAGGGGGGGGGGAGGGGGCGGTTCGGGACTCCGGGTCTCGGTCCTCCGGTGTAAGTCCCGGTTCTCGGCCCCTTTCTGGGCTATAGGGCCCGGTTCTAAGGTCGGTTCGGGGCGGTAGGGACCGCTTCGGGGTTCCGGGTCCCGGTTCTCCGGGGTGAATTCCGGTTCTCAGTCCGGTTCGGGGCTATAGGACCCGGTTCCCCGGTGTAAGGCCCGGTTCCGAGGCCAGTTCTGGGTTGTAGGGCCCCGGTAATGCGTTGTAAGTCCCGGTTCTGAGCCCCGGTAGAGCCTTCCCAAGCTCCGGTGCTGCGCTCCGGACGCCGGTTCTGTGCACTTAAATCCCGGTGCTGCGCTGTAGGTCCCGGTTCTGAGTCCCGGTAGAGTCCTTCCGAGGTCCGGTGCTCCGCTCCAGAGCCCTTCAGAGCGCCGGATCTCTCCTTTAACCCCTCGGCACCGTTATAAGTGCCGGTAGAGTCCCGCCGAGGTCCGGTTCTGCTGCTCTAAACCCCGCAGCGTCCGTTCCGATCCCCGGTTCCCGGCGTTAAGTCCCCCGCACTCAGCCCTGAGCTCCGGTAAAGCCGTTCCAGGCTCCGGTTTGCTCCGCAAGCCCCCCCCGGTACTCCTCTGTCGGCGCCGGTAGAGCCGTTCCAAGGTTCGGTTCAGTGTTACGATCCCCGATAGAACCGTTCCGAGCTCCGGTTCTGCGGTTCTCTTCTAGAAGTGCCGGTAGAACCTTTCTATGTTCCCGTTGTCCGTTGTAAGCTCCAATAGAACCCTTCCAAGTCCCGGTTCGCCGTGATAAGCTCCGGTAGAACCCTTTCCAAGTCCCAGTCCTTCGTTGTAAACCCAGCGATTCCGTTGCCGTAGTCCCGGTTCTCCGGTCCCAACCCGGTTCTATCCCTTCCGAACTCCGTTGGCGGCTCTCGTTGCTCCTTTCGCAATCCCGGACCGGTTCCCGTTGGCGTCCGATACCGAGCGCCGCTTTCCCCCCTCTCCGTTCCCTCCTCAATCAATGAAGCCTTTTTTTATGAATGAACCGCTCTCCGGCGCGCGGCGGCTTTATACGGCGGCGCCCCGCCCCCTTTTGCTGACGTCACGGCTCCACGGTTTTCGGGGTGGGGGGGGGGTCGTGGGGGTCCGCTGAGCCCCTCCGGTGTCGGCGGCGGCGTCGCTCCGTCCGTCGGTTCTGCGCCGCGATCGCTGCGATCGCCGCCGTTATGAGGATCCGAAGGGGGAGGAGGGAAGCGGGGGGGATCCCTCGCCCCGCCCCCCCGCCGGAGTTCCTGTGACGCAATTAACCATATATGGCCTTGGCGCTCGCCGTGTTTGTTTGGTATCCTAGCAGTGACGTCACAGGGAATCCCTTTTCGCCGCCGCCGCCGCCGCCGCCGAAAGGCGGTATTAATAGAAACGGTTCTAGAAACGGCCTGAAGCGGCGCGGCCCCGGTAATGCCAGCGGCCCCCCCCCCCCTCCACGACCTCACCCCCTCCTTCCCCACAGACCCCCTCACCCCCCCCTCCCCCCCGTGTCTTCCTTCTCCCCTCCCCCCCTTCCTTTCTCCCCCAAACCCCGGTGTTTCCCCGCTTGCCCCCACTCCCCCCCCGCCCCAACCCGGTGTCACCCCGGTGCCTTTCTTCCTCCCCACCCTCCCCAAACCCACTGTTGCTCCTCCCCGTGTTCTCCTTCCCCTCTCCCCCCAAAAAAATAAAAACAAACCCTGTGTTTCCACCCCACTCCCAAACCCGGTGTTTTCCCCCCATCCTGTTGCCTTCCTCCCCCCTCCCCAAACTCGGTGTTGTTTCCTCCTCCCTCCCAAAAACCCCGTGTACCCCTCCCAACCCAGTATAACCTCCCCCCCCCCCCCAGTGTCTCCACTTTCCAACCCTTCAGTGACCCCATTGTGTGTTCCCACGCTGCCCCACCCCGGGATCCCCCCCTCTCTGATAACCCCACCCCCTCCACCTGTAACTCCTCCCCCTTCCCCGGCGATTCCCCTTATCCAAAATTCTGGAATGTGGGATGGGGGGGGTCCTGCGGTTTGGAGGGGTGTCCCGAGGATCCCGAGGTGGGGGGAGGGGTCCTGGGGTTCGGGAGGGGGGTTACGGGGATGGGGGGTGTCCTGGGGATGGGGATCCTGGAGTAGGGGGGGAGGGGGCCCTGGGATTGGGGGGGTGCCAGCCTTAGGGAGGATTGTGGGGATGAGGGTCCCGGAGTGAGGGGGTAAGGGGGGTCCTGGGGTTGGGGGGGTTTTGAGGATCTCCCCTTTGAGGAGGGGAGATCCCGGGATGAGGAGGTCCTGGGATTGGGGGGAGTCTCGGTGATGAGTGTGGGGGGTTCTGGGGTTTGGGGAGGTCCTGGGGATGGGGATCCAGGGGTGAGGTGGGGGGGGTGTCCCGGGTTTGGGGGGGATCCTGTGGATGGCGGGTGTCCTGGGGATGGGGATCCTGGGGTGGTGGGGGGTAGGGAGTTGGGGGGTTCTCAGGGATGAGTGTGGGGGGGTCCTGGGGTTTGGGGAGGTCCTGGGGATGGGAATCCCGGAGTGGTGGGGAGGTCATGGGGTTAAGATCCCAGGGTATGGGGGGGGCATGGGGGGTTCTGGATATCCTGGAGTGGGGGTCCTGAGTTTGGGAAGGGGTCCTGGGGAGGGGTTCGCAGTGGTGGCACAGCCCCGTGGGACGGAGGGGGGGTGGAGGGGGGGCTCTGATGTCACCGCTGGGAACCGGTGCCCGGCACTGAGTCATGGTGCGGCCACGGCGCCCGGCGGGGCCGTTCCCACGCTGTCCCCATTCATTCATTCATTCATTGCTTTACTCACTCATTCATTCATGGCTTTACTCATTCATTAGTTTGTTTGTTCCCTCCCTCCCTCCCTTCATCACTCTCCACTCCCTGCGTGTCCACGGCTCCTCCCGGTCCTGGTGCCTCCAGATCCAGTTGTCCCAGTTTATCCCAGTCCCAGTGCCTCCAGATCCAGTTGTCCCAGTTTATGCCAGTCCTGGTGCCTGCAGCCCGGGTTATCCCAGGTTATCCCAGTGCCTCCAGGTCCAGTTATCCCGGATTATCCCGGTCTGGATGTCCCCAGACCTGGCAGCTCCCTGTTCTCCCAGTCCTGGTTATCCTGGGCTGTTTATCCCCATCCCGGTTCCTCAGGGTCCGGTTATCCTGGGTTATCCCGGTCCTGGTGCCTGCAGTCCTGGATCATCCTGGTGCCTTCAGACCCGGTTATCCAGATTATCTCCATTCTAGTGCCTCCAGACCTGGGTTATCCCATTCCCAGTGCCTCCAGACCCGGTTATCCCGGGTAATCCTAGTCCCGGTGACTCCAGATCCGGTGGTCCCGAGCTGTCCCGGTCCCGGTGCCTCCAGACCTTGTGGTCCCGAGCTGTCCCGGTCCCGGTGCCTCCAGACCCGGTGGTCCCGAGCTGTCCCGGTCCCGGTGTCCGCAGGCCGCGCTGTCCCGGGTTCTCCCGTTTCCCATCACCACGCGGCGCTGCCGCCGCCGCCGCGCGCGGTAAACATTGCGTGTCGCCATGGCAACGGCGTTCCGCGCCGCTGACGTCACCACGTCCGGAGTCCTTTGTTTGCGTCGCCCGGCAACCGCCGTCCCCATGGCAACAGGGGGAGGTGGGCGGGGTCACGGGGAGGGAAGATGGGCGGGGGTACGGGAAAGGGGGCGGGGCCTCGTCTTTCCCGCGTTCTGCAGGGAGGGTAAAAATGCGCGGGGAAGGGGGATACGCGGGGGGGGGGGGGTGGGAGTGGGGAATGGGCTTCGTACAACGGAACACGGCGGCGTCCCCGTGTCCTGCGTGGGGCTCGTGGGCTTCTGACCTCTCCACACACATCCTCGTGGGCACACGGACCCACGTGTCACCGATGACCCTCTCCACGCTCCCCCTTCTTCCTCCCCTCCACCCCCCCATGGCCCCAGTGTCCCCTTCCTCATGTCCCAGCTGTCCCCTTGTTGTTCCCGTGTCCCCAATGCCCTCCCCCATCCCCATAATCCCCATGTCCCCCCCAGAAGTGTCCCAATATCCCCCTAATGTCCCCATTGACCCCCCCACGTCCTTATGTCCCCAGTGCCCCCCCCCACCGTCCCTATATCCCCCCAGTGCCCCCTCAGAAGTGTCCCAATATCCCCCTAATGTCCCCATTGACCCCCCATGTCTTCATGTCCCCAGTGCCCCCCCCACCGTTCCAATATCCCCCCAGTGTCCCCCCCCAAAAGTGTCCCAGTATCCCCCAGTGTCCCCATTGATCCCCCCCATGTCCTTACGGCCCCAGTGCCCCCCCCATCGTCCCTATATACCCTCCAGTGTCCCCACTGACCCCCCCATGTCCTTACAGCCTCAGTGCCCCCCCTCCGTTCCCATATTCCTCCATTGTCCCCCCCCCCGCAGTGTCCCTTCATGGCCCCAACCCCCCCGCTCCCCCCACAGACCCCTCCCAACTGTCACAACGGTTTTTATTAAAGTGTAAACCCCGCGCAGAGTGAGGGGGGACACACACACATACCTTTTGTCTGCGCCCCCCCCACCCCGAGAAAGTGAACCCCCAAAAAGAAGAGGGTAGAAGGAATCCCCCCCCCCCCCACCGGGTGACAGCCCGGGATGAGGGGTGGGAGGGATCACTGCGGCTTCGCTTTGGCACTTGGGAGCGTGGCCCGGAGCCTGAGGATGGGGGGGAGGGGGAGTCAGGGCACCCCAAAAACATAGGGGACCCCTAAACTATGAGGGGGGGAGTCCAAAATCTGAGGGAAGATCCCATAACCCGGAGAAGAGGACCCCAAAACACAGCGGGAGGGAACCTCAAAACCCATAGAGACCCTATAACCTTGGGGAACCTCATAACTGCATGGGGGGAAGACCTCAAAATCCATAGGGACCCCATAAGCCGGGGGGGGGGGGGGAGAGGGAGGGAGTGCTGCTAGGGGGACCCAAAACCGTGGGGACCCATAACCCAGGGGCGGAATTCCACCTCCTGGAGGTGGGAAGGAACAATAGAGGTGACCCCAAAACCATGGGGGGTGGGGAGAGGGGAACCTGATAGAAGGACCCCAAAACCATGGAGGAGTACACCTCCCAAACCAATAGGGACCCCGTAACCCTGGGAGAGGGAACCCTGGGGACACCCCAAAAAACCCATAGAAACCCCATAACCCTGGGAGAGGGAACCCCGGGGACACCCCCAAACCCACAGGGACCCCATAACCCTTGGGGGGAGGGGAAATCCAGGAGACACCCCAAAACCACCTCACCTGGCATGGAGCTGCCTCAGGTGGTTCCTCCCTGCGCTCATGTAGTGATCAATCTGTGCCTGGGGACATTGGGGACAATTGAGGACAGTGGGGACACTGGGGTCAATAGGGGCAATGGAGGACAGTGGGGACAATGAGGGCAGTGGGGTCAATGGGGACATGGGGACATCGGGGACAGTGGGGACAATGGGGTAAAATGGGACATTGGGGGTGTTGGTGGCAGTTGTGAGTCCCCACATCCCCAGTTCACCTCCTTTCCCCTCCCTCCCCCCCGCGTCCCCACACCCACCCATGTCCCCCGTGTCCCCATGTCCCATACCTGGTGGTGCCGGTACAGCACGGGGAAGGTGAAGGCGCAGATGACACCTGAGTGTGGAGGGCTCTCATCAGCTGTGTCCCAAATGTCCCCAGTGTCCCCATGTTCCATATCCCCAATGTTCCCAGTGTCCCCATATCCCCATGTCCCAATGTTCCCATATCCCCAGTGTCCCCAAACCCAATGTCCCCGTATCCCCAGTGTCCCTATGTTCCCATAACCACAGTGTCCCCAATGTCCCGTGTCCCAATACCCAGTGTCCCCATGTCCCCAGTGCCCCCATGTTCCAGTGTTCCCATGTCCCCAATGTCCCCATGTTCCCATGTCCCCAGTGTCCCAATGTCCCCATGTCCCCAGTGTCCCCATATCCCCAATGTCCCCATGTCCCCAATGTCCCCAGTGTCCCCAAACTCAACGTCCCTATATCCCCAGTGTCCCCATGTCCCCATGTCCCCATATCCCAATGTCAGCGTCCCCATATCCCTGGTGTCCCCATGTCCCAATATCGCCACACCTAACGTCCCCATATCCCAACGTCCCCCCATTCCCAACGTGCCCACCCCGTATCCCCACTGTCCCCGCTCCGTACCCACTCCGAGCAGTGTCACCCCGTTGAAGACGGCCCCCACGTAGGTCAGCAGGTAGAACATGAAGGCCAGCTGCCACCGCCACCGCCACCGTCACCGTCACCGTCCCGGTGGTGGCACCGTCCCGCTGTGCCCCACATGTGGCCACTGCCCCATGGCCACCGCGGTGTCCCCATATCCCCAGTGTCCCCATCCTCATACCCGATGTCCCCGTGACCCCAATGTCCCCCATCACCTCGATGTCCCCCGCAGTGTCCTTGAGACCCCAGTGTCCCCATGATCCCAGTGTCCCCACGACCCCAACACCCCCCATGGCCCCATTCCCCTCCAGGACCGCTGATGTCCCCATGTCCCCAGTGTCCCCCAATGTTCCCATGACCCCAAAGTCCCCACAACCCCCAACACCTCCCATCACCCCAATGTCCCCATGACCCCAAAATGACCCCAAAGTCCCCACAACCCCAACACCTCCCATCACCCCAGTGTCCCAGTGACCCCAACGTCCCCATCACCCCAATGCCCCCCAGGATTACAGTGTCCCCCAATATCCCCACAACCCCAACACTTCCCATATCCCCAATGTCCCCATTCCCCCAAAGTCCCCACAACCCCAACACGTCCCATCACCCCCATGTCCCCATGCCCTCAGTGTCCACACAACCCCAATGCCTCCCATCACCCCAATGTCCCCATTACCCCAATGCCCGCCAGGATTCCAGTGTCCCCCCAGTATCCCCACAGTCCCAACACCTCCCAGTGTCCCCATAACCCCAGTGCCCCCCAGGTCCCCTCATGTTCCCATGCCCCCAATACCCCCACAGCCCCAATGCCTCCCAATGTCCCCATCACCCCAATGCCCCCCACGATTTCAATGTCCCCCAATACCCCCACAACCCCAACGCCTCCCAACATCCCCATAACCCCAGTGCCCCCCAGGTCCCCTCATGTTCCCATGCCTCCAAAGTCCCCACAACCCCAACACCTCCCATCACCCCAGTGACCCCCACAACCCCAACACCTCCCATTGTCCCCATGACTCCCATGTCCCCCAAGTGTCCCCATGCCCCCGCTGTCCCCGCACGTCACCTTGAGGGACTCGGGGAGGCTGTGGACGAGGAAGAGTCGGGTGAGGGTGCGGGCGGCGGCCACGAGGTGACGGGCGATGCGCTGCGCCCAACGCCGCTGCTGCTCCGCGCTCAGCCCCACGGCGACCGGCGGCACCCTGGGGACACCATGGGGACACCGTGGGGCGGAGCACCCCAGGATGTGGGGACACCCCCGGGATGTGGGGACACCATGCAGTGTGAGGACACGGGGATGTGGGGATACCTCGTGACATGGGGACGTCAGGATGTGGGGACACCACATGACGTGGGGATAGGGGACAGCAAGTGCCACAGGGATGGGGACATTGGGGACAGGAGGGGACACCCTTGGGGACACCAGGTGCCATAGAAGTGGGGACACTGGGGACAGAAGGGGATACCCTTTGGGACACCAAATGCCATAGGGATGGGGACACCCTTGGGGACACCAACTGCCATAGGGATGGGGACAGGAGGAGGACACCCTTGAGGACACCAAGTGCCATGGGGATGGGGACATTGGGGTCAGGAGGGGGCACCCAGGGGACACCAAATGCCATAGGGATGGGGACAGGAGGGGGACACCAAATACCACAGGGATGGGGACATCGGAGACATCCCCCCCCTCCCCCCCGGGGCCCTCTCAGAGGTTGGGGACCCCCAGGCGTCCCCCGTTGTCACCCACCTCCCCTCGTCCTCAGGCTGTCCCCTTCGCAGTGCCCGCAGTGCCACGCGGTGCAGCCGCATGGGGACGGTGACACCGAGCACCGCCAGCGCTCCGTACGCCCCAATGGTGATGATGCTGTACCGTGCCACCAGGCCCAGTGTTCCCAGTGTTCCCAGTAACGCCAGCGCCGAGCGGCACGGCCAGCGCCACAGCAGCAGCTCCCACACTGCTCACATGTGGGGTGGGGGGGGGGGGAAAGGGGGGTTCACAGGGAGTCCCAGTGCCCCACAAGTGACCCCCCGGCTGTCACCCATCCAGCGTCACCCTACTGGTCCCAGTGGCACGCTCCATTGGTTGTAATGGGGTCCCAGTGGGTCCCAGTGCCCCCCAATATCACCCCTCCAGGTCACCCCATTGGGTCCCTGTGCTCCCAGTTCCCCTTTGTGTCCCAGTTGGTCCCAGTGGGTCCCAGTGCCCCCCAGTATCACCCCTCCATCTCACCCCAATGGGTCCCTGTGCTTCCAGTTCCCCTTTATGGGTCCCACTTGGTTCCAGTTTGTCCCAGTGCCCCCTATCCAGTGTCACCCCACTTGTCCCAGTGCCACACTCCATGGGTTCCAATGGGTCCCAGTGCCCTCCAGTATCACCCCTCCATCTCACCCCAATGGCTCCCTGTGCTCCCAGTTCCCCTTTATTATGGGTCCCAGTCGGTCCCAGTTTGTCCCAGTGCTCCCCATCCAATGTCACCCCACTGGTCCCAGTGAATCCCATTAGCCCCCCCCCAGTGCCCCATTCCAGTCACCCCAGTGGGTCCCAGTGCCACCCTATTGGTCCCAGTAGATCCCAGTATGCTGCAGTGTCCCCTCCCTGGGTCTCATTACCCCCACCATATCCCAGTGCCCCCCCATTATCCCCCAGTTCCAACCCAGTATACCCCAGCGTACCTCAATAAATCCCAGTGCCTCCCCACTATCTCCCAGTGCTCCCCAGTCCCTCCAGTCTCCCCCAGTGCCGTCCCATTATATCCCAGTGCCCCCCCACTGTCTCCCAGTACTCCCCCAGTTCCCCCCATTATCCCCCAGTGCTTTCCCATTATATCTCTGTACTCCCCCAGTTCCCCCCATTACCCCCCAGTGCCTTCCCATTATATCCCAGTGCTCCCCAGTCCCTCCCAGTTCCCTTCCAGTCCCTCTTCCCCCTCCCCAGCCCCCACCTTGCCCCTCCATGGCTCCGGCAGTGCTGATCTGCCCGGGGGGGGGGGGGGAGGGGGGGGCACTGCCGGGGGCCCCCCCTATTTTTAGCCACGAGTGACGCCCCTCCCTGCAACCGGATTCCTCCCCCCCTTCCCCCCCTCCCCCCCCGGGAATAAATCCCTGCTGATTGGTGCTCACCCAAAACATCGCTCCCCAATTGGTCCAGGGTGGTCGGGGGGGGCTCCAGGTTGATGGGGGGGGTCCGGGGGGGGCTCGGTGAGTGAGGGTCCGGTGGTGGTCCCCGTGGGTGGAGGGGGAGGGGGGAGAAAAGGGGAGGGGGGAGTCTGTGTGAGTGGGGCTGTGGGGGGAGAAGGATGCAAATTGGGGGGGAGGGGGCAACTGGGACCCCCCCCACCCCCCCATGATCACCAAAAAAATAAACCCTGGGACTCCCCGCAGGTTACTCAGAGCCTCTCCCCACAGTGTGGTGTTCACCCCCCCAAAGACCTCCCCCATTATCACCTACACTCCCCCCAGTCTCTTGGACCCCTTCCCCCTATGAAGCCCACTCCCACTGTAGGACCCAACCCCATAGAGTTGCCTCCTCCCCCAATGCCCCCCCCTCACGGTCCCCCACCATCATAGGGCCCCCACCGTAGCCCCCCCCCCCCAATTATAGGACCCTGATTGCTCCCCCCCATCATAGAGTCCTCCTCATATCTCCCCCACCATGGACCCCTCCCCAACATAGGACCTTCCCATAGCCCCACCCCACATGGACCCCTCCTTCCTACCCCCATCACTGGGGCCCCTGTATATCCCCTCCAGTGGACCCCTCCCCAGTACAGCCCCCCCTTCCACGGTGCCCCCAAGAATTGGTGCCCTCATATTCCCCCCCATGGACTCCCCCATACCTCTGCTCATTGGGGGCTCCCTGAGCTCAGTGCCCCCCACTCCCACTGTGGTCGGTACCCCCCCTGCTGCCCCTTGTTGCCCCCCCAGTGTTGGGGGGTGGGTGGGTCCACGTTTTACTGTGGGGGCGTGGGGGGGGCCACGAGCAGCACCACGGGGGTCCTGCCCCCGAGATTGGGGGGGGGAAACCAATCCAGGGCTCAGACGGGGTGGGGGGCGACCCCGACGGGACCCCCCCCCCTCTGGCGAAGGCGATGTAGGAAAATGTGAGTTCCCGGGGTGGGGGTCTGTGCTCCCCCCCCTCCAACGGTGACCCCCCCATGTCTTCATCCTCCTCCTCCTCTTCCTCGGGGGGGGGCTGTGCCGCCTGCAGCTCGGCGAAGTCCTGCTCCTCGGGGCCACCTTATTTGGGGGGTGGGTGGTATATTGATGGGGGGGGGGGGTCTCTTCATGTCTCCCTCCCCCTCCCCCCCCCCCCCCCAATTCCCCCCTGCTCACCCTCCGTGGAGTCCGGAGTGGTGGAGGCGGTGGATGGAGCTTCTTCTGTGGTTCAATGGGGTGGGTTTTTTTTTTGGGGGGGGGGCATCCCTATTACTCCTCCCCCCCCAAACTTGCATCCCCTTTTACTCCCTTCTGTACCCCCTCATGTGCTTAGGGACCACCCTTGTGCATCCCAATGCCCCCTCAGTATAGCTCAGGGACCACCCCCAGTATGGCTTAGAGCCCCCCCGTGCATTCCATTGCCCCCCAGTATGGCTTAGAGCCCCCCCAGTGCCCCGCTCTATGACTTTAAGCCTCTCCAGTGCCCCTATATGCTTCCCAGTATGATTTGCAGCCCTCACAGTGCTCCCCATTGCCCCCCTTTAGCTCCCCTATATCCCCTCATCCCCCCCCACCCCTATACCCTCTATATCGCCCTGTATCCCCCACAGCCCCAACCCCAGTACCCCCATGCATCCTCCCTGCATCCCCCATCCCCTATATCCCCCCATACCCCCCACCCCTAGTATCCCCCCCCCCGTGTGCTCCTATACCCCCCAACTCTCAATACTCCCCACCCCCTATATTCCCCTATACCCCCATACTCCCACCCCCGGTACTCTCGCCCCCCACATTCCCCTGTATTCCCCTATACCCCCCCACCCCCACCCCGTATATCTCCCTATACCCCACATCTCCCATTCCCTATGCACCCCAATCCCAGTACACCCCCCCCATACTCCCAACCCCCGCTACCCCTACCCTCTATATCCCCCTATACCCCACATCCCCCAATCCCTATGCCCTCCCAATCCCAATAGCCCCACCCCCATTACCGTCCCCACAACATAATATACCCCCATCCCCGCTACCCCCACCCTCTATATCCCCCTATCCCCCCTCCCCATCATCCCCTATACACCCCCCCATCCCACAACCGCCCCTCCCCCATATCCCACCCTACATCTCCCCCATCCCTCCTCCCCCCCTCCCACCCGCTCCTTACTGCAGTGGCCGAAGCCCAGGACCTGCCCCATAGCGGCCCCCCCCGCATCGGGCTCCGGGCTCCGGGCCCCCCCCGGGCATCACCGCGGCGCCATCGCGGGGAACGGAGCGGCGGCGGCGGCGGCGGACAAAGGGCGGTGGCGCGGGGTGGGGGGGGCCGGGGCGGGTGGGGTGGGGGGGGGGGTACACGGGGAAAAGGGGCGGGGCCACGGGAAGGGTGGGGGGCGGGGACAGGGGGTGCTTCGTCCCACCCCATCGCCCCCCGGCCCCACCCCTGTACATCCCAGTGCTGCCCCCCAGTGTGGCTTAGAGCCCTCCCAGTGACTCCCAGTATGGCTTAGAGCCCTCCCAGTACCACTTAGGTCCTCCCCAGGGCATCCCAGTGCCCCCAGTATTGCTCAAAGCCCCCCCAGTGCCACCCAGTATGGCTTAGAGCCACATCCGATGCATCCCAGTGCCCCAGTGTGGCTTAGAGCCCTCCCAGCATGGCTTAGAGCCTCCCCAGTGCCCCCAGTATGACTTTGATCCCTCTCAGTGTGACTTAGCACCCCCCCAGGGCATCCCAGTGCCACCCAGTATGGCTTAGAGCCCTCCCAGTATGGCTTAGAGCCACATCCGATGCATCCCAGTGCCCTCAATGTGGCTTTGAGCCCTCTCAGTACGTCTTAGGTCCCCCCCCAGGGCATCCCAGTGTCCCCAATATGGCTTACAGCTCTCTCAGTATGGCCTAGAGCCCCCTCTGATGCATCCCAGTGCCCCCCAGTATGGCTTAGAGCTCCCCCAGTGCCACCCAGTATAGCTTTGAGCCCTCCCAGTATGACTTAGGACCCCCCCTCAGGGCCCTCCGGTGTATCCCAGTGCACCCCAGTATGGCTTTGAGCTCTCCCAGTGTCTCCCAGTTCCTCCCAGTATGCCTTGGAGCCGCACCATTGCACTCCCCAGTATGCTCCCAGTGCGCCCAGTATGGCTCGGAGCCCCCCAGTATAACTCAGAGACAAGATGTACTCTAAACCATACTGGGGGAACTGGGAGCATACCAGGGGTATTGAAACCATACTGGGGGAACTGGGAGCTTACCAGGGGTATTGAAACCATACTGGGGGAACTGGGAGCATACTGGGAGGGCTCTGAGCCATACTGGGGGCACTGGAAGCATACTGGGGAGCTCTGATCCACATTGGTGGAACTGGGAGCATACTGGGAGAACTGGATCTACTGGGGTGTCCCAGCGCAACCCCCAGTGGGCCCCACCTTTCTCCATCGCCCCTTTAAGACCCGGCTCAGAAGCTAAGGGGGCGTGGCCTATCTACCACCACTCGCACGCAGAGGGCGTGGCATCACGTAGGAGGCGTGGCCAGGTGGGGCGGGGGGCGTGGCCACGGGGTCGCGCCCGTTCGGTCCTTCCCCGTCCCCCCCCCGCCCCCCCCCTCCCTTTCTGCCCCCCTCCGCCCCATTCCGGCCCCCCCGCCCCATTTCCCTCCCCAGGAAGAGCCCGGCCCGGCCCCATAGGCACCGCTGGCGGCAATGAGGTGGGCTGGGGGGGGGGGGGCATGGAGCTGAGGGGGTCGGAATAGTGAAGGGGGGGCACCCGGGGTGGGGGTCGTAATAGCGGGGTGGGGGCTTCCGTTTGTATGGGGGGGGGGGGATCAGAATAGCACTGGTGGAGGGGGTACTGTTGTTTGGGGGGGGTTCTTAATAGGATGGGGGGCTAGGGGGGGGTCCCAATGGTGGGCGGGGGGGCTCTTTGGGTGGGGAGGAGGGGGGAAGGGAACCGGTGGGGGTTCCAGTTTTGGGGGGTGGGCATCAGGAGCACTGGGGGGATACTGGGAGCATTGAGGGGGCAACTGGAGGGCACTGGGAGGGGGGGGAACTGGGATGGCATCGGGGTACGCTGGGAGGACTGGGATGGCACTGGGAGCATTGAAGGGACGGGGGGGGGTCACTGGGGGGTGTACTGGGGGGACTGGGAAGGTTACTGGGAGCACTGAAGGGGCGGTGGTTGGGTACTGGGTGCACTGGGGGGGGTAGTGAGACTACTGGGGAATCACTGGGATGGCACTGGGGGGGGGGCAGTGGGAGCACTGGGGGGCACTGGGAGGTATTGGGATGGTACTGAGAGTACTGGGGTGGGGGGGGTACTGGGAGGGACTGGGGAGCGCTGGGGAGTTACTGGGAGCAATAGATGGATATTGAGGAGGCAGTAGGTGGGTACTGGGAGCACAGGGGGGTTACTGGGGGGGGGGGGGGGGAAGCACAAGGGGACACCCCCCCCACCCCCCGCAGCCCTTTGCCTCTGTTTCCCTATTGGAATGAGTTCCGGGAAGGGGAGGGGGGAGGGGGAGGGCAGTGTTTGTGTAGGGTCGATATAAACCCCTCCCCCCCCCTGCTCCTCCTCCCCCCCCCCCCTCCGGATGTCCCCGCCCACAGCCGTTGGGAAGAGGAAGGAAAACGTTTGGGGGGGGGGGAATGGAAATAAAAGCACACACACAAAAAAGGGGGGGCAGCGTGGGAATGGGGAACTGCAGAGGGTTTGCCCCCCCCCCCCTTCGTAGGAGGAAATGGGGGGGGCAAACATAGCAGTCTTTTTTTTGGGGGGGTCCCATGGTGAGGGGCCAATGGGGTGACCCCCTCCCACCCCCACCTGGATATGAGACCTTATTTTATTGGGGGGAGGGGGGGTTAACGCACATCCGTAGGTGTCTGGGGGTCGGGGGGGGGGGCACACCCATAGGTTCCTATTGAGGGGGTCGCCCCCCTCCCACAACTTATGGGTTCCTACTGGGGGGGGGTCATCCAATAGTGGGGGTCCATTTTCCCACCCCAGTGAGTGCCTATGGGGGAGGGGTGTCACACATTGTGAGGAGTCCATGCCCCCTCCCCCCCACTTATGGGGGTCACCACTGGGGGGGCATGCCCCCCACGTGCCATGGGTGCTTTTTTGGGGGGGGAGGGAGGGGGAGGACGCCTTCTGGGTTCCTTTTAATGGGGGGATAGGGGTTCCATCTATGGGTACTGATAAGGAAGGAATTGGGGGGGGGAGGGGTACTATAATGAGATGACCCCCCCCATTTCCTCCCCTGCCCCTCCCCCCCCCCAGCGAAACGGTGCTGTGCAGCGCCCGCGCTACGGTGCTGCAGTACGATGAGGCCCAGAAGCAGTGGGTGGCGGCGGGGGGGGGTCCGCACACCCCCAGCTGCGTTCAGCTCTACCACCACCCAGGGACGCACTCCTTCCGTCTGGTGGGGCGCAAAATGCAGCCGGACCAGCAGGTAAAAGGTGGGGGGGGGGGGGGGGGCGAAATTAGGGCGTGTGGGGGGGTCTATGCGTGAAGGGAGGGGTGGGAGGAGTGGGGTTATGGGGGGTTATGGGTTTGGGGAGGGGCTGTGGAGTACCTGGGGGGGATTATGGGTATGCCCCCCCGCCTCTCCTTACCCATGACCCCCCCATAAATCTCCTCCCTCCCTCCCACCATCCCCCACCATGTGAATTCATAAATGCCCCATAGCTGGGAAGTGGGGGGGGCTATGGGGCTATGGGACTATGGATTTTACATGGAGAGGGAGGTGATAATGGGGATCCTATGGGTATAAATGGGGGGGGCAGTGGGGGGGGCCTCTAACTTCCTTCTGCCCCCCCCAAACCAGGTGGTCCTGAACTGCCCCCTGGGGAGGGGGCTCCGTTACAGCCAGGCCACCCCCCAGTTCCACCAGTGGCGGGGGGGCCGCGGGGTGTGGGGGCTGAGTTTTGGGGCCCCCCCCAGAAGCGTCCGCCTTCGCCGCTGCCGTCTCCAAAGCATTGCGGGCACTGGAGGATGGTGAGTGTTGTTGGGGGGGGAAAGGGGGGGGGCTCATCCTATGGGGGTGGGGGGAGAAAAATGGGGTAGCGGGGCCCCACTCAAATGAATAACCCGTCCTCCCCCCCCCCCCCACAAAATACTGACCTCTAATTGCTGGGTCCCCCTCAATTATTGTCCCCCACCCCCTCCCTACTCCAGTTACTGCCCCCCTCCGACTGATCCCAGTGATTAACCCCGCCCATTGATTGCCCCCCCCACAATTACCACTCCCCCCAATTACTGCCCCCTACTATTGCCCCCCCCCCTTAACTCCCACCCCTAAGTATTGCTCCCCCCCTCACTGTGTGTCCCTTAACACCAATAATGGGGAGACCCACAGCCCCCATGGGGGGGGGGGGTGGGGGCGCATACTGGGGGAGAAGGGGGGCAGGTTATGGTTATCCTGTGGGTCTGGGGGTGGGGGGAGGGAATGGATGACACCCTGACCCCCCCCCTCACACTTTGTAACCCCCCCGCCCTGCCCTTTCCCCGTAGGACCATCGCAGACCCGGATGGAACCGGAGGGAGGGGCCACCCCAGAGGAGGGGGTGGGGGTGGAGAGGTGGGTGTCCCCCCGACCCATATAAAAAATGGAGTCCCTGTGGTCGCCCCTCCCCCCTCCAAAAAAAATATAATGGGGAGGGGATGACAGTGGTGTGTGTGTGTTGGGGCAGTGGGGGAGGGGTTCCTGTGCTATTTTGGGAGGGGGAGGTGATGGGTATGGGGGGTCCTATATTTGGGAGGGGGGGGCTCTGTTCAATGAGTTTTTCGGTGGGGGGCACAATTCAGATCCCCCCTTTCACTTTGGCCTCCCCTTCCCCCTCCCTCCCCAGGCATGAGGAGCCCGAGCGACGCATGGGGACCTCAGGTGGGTGCTAACGGGGGGGGGGGCGGTCATCCCAAACCAGACTCCCTCCTCTCCCAATCATTAAACCCCAATTTGGGGGGGGGGGGGAGTGCACCCCAGAGTGCCCCCTCCTACCACATAACTTCCCCCGCCCCCCTCAATTCCAGGTGCCCCCACGGCGCCCCCACCCCCTCCAGGCCCCCCCCCACCTCCAGGCCCACCCCCACCCACAGGGGGGGTCCCACCTGCACCCCCCTTACCTGGAGCTGCCCAAGGGGGGGGGTCCGGGGGGGCCTTCGCCGCTGCCATCGCGGGGGCGAAACTCAGGAAAGTGGGGAAGGTACTGTGAGGGGGGGGGGGCACAATATTATGTGGGGAGGGATAATTGTGGGCAGTAATTGAGGCCGTCAGTAATTGGGGGGGGGAGGGGGGTCGATAATGGGGAGGAGGGGTTGTTAACTGGGGGGGCAACAGTTGGAGGGGGGCCAGTAATGGAGGGGGTCAGTGATTGGTGCTGTAGTGGGGGGGGGGGAGGGCATTAACTGGGGGGGAGTCAGTAATTGTGGGTGGGGGGTCAATAATTGAGAGGGGTTAATAATTGGGTTCAGTACTTGGGGAGGTTGGGGGGGTGGGGGGGTCACCTCACCTCCATCTCATTTCCCCCCGCTTTCCTCAGGATGAAGCTCCCACCGGGGGGGGGAGCAACCCCCCCACCAACGCTCCCCCCACTGCCCCCCCCAAAGCTGGGGGTGGAGGGGGGCTGATGGAGGAGATGAATGCCATGTTGGCCCGAAGGTGAGGGCTGAAATTCTAAGGGGGGGGGGGGGGGAGAAGGTGGCACTTTTTCCAATCCTGCCCCCCTCCTTTTTAATTTTTGTGCCCCCCCCCGCCCCGCTTCCTCCAGGAGAAAAGCCACACAGCAGCCAAAAAGGGATGAGGATACCCCTCTTGTGAGTGTCCCCCAGCTCCCCCTCCCCAAAAAAATAAATATTGGGGTGCTCCCCCGACCCCCAATGTAACCCCTTGTTGTGTCCCCCCCATCCCCCCCCCCCCCCCCCCCAACCCAGGAAGATGCAGATCCGGGTGCGAAGATCCAGGGTGAGTGAATGAACTACAGCTCCCATGATACTTTGCTGTGAGTCCCCCATGGCAAAGCATGCTGGGAGTTGTAGTTCTGGAATGGATGGAGGCTTTGGGGGGGTCTTCCCCCCCCCCCCCATATCTGATGTCCTTGTTCTTCAGAGCCTGTGAGGCGGCCGTGGGAGAAGGGGAGCAGCACACTGCCCAGGTGTGGGGGGGGCGTGGAGATTTGGGGGTCTTTGGGGGGTCGGATATGGGTTGGGGTGCTGGGGTTTTGTTGGGGGATTTGGGGAGTGCTCAGGGGTCTAAAGGGGGGGCGCATTTGGGAGTCTGGGGGGACATTTGGGGTGCTGGGGGTGTAGAGGGGGGGGTCACATGGAGCCTGGGGGAGATTTGGAAGAGTTTTGGGGTGCTGGGGGGCACTGGGGGAGGGATTTGGGGACTTTGTGAGGGATTTGCAGCTGCTAAGGGTCTATGGGGGGGGTTTTGGGGGGTCTTTGGGGGCAGTTGGAGGTGCTCGGTCTATTGCGGGGGGGGAGGAGCTTGGTGGCTGCAGGGTGGGGGGGTTAGGCAGATCCCCAACTTTCTGACACCCTGCCCCCCCTTCCCCAGGATGAAATCAGCTCCTCCCGTCGAGCCCCTCCCCAGTGGTGCTGAGGAGCCCGACCTGGAGCGACTCAAACAGGTATTGGGGAGGGGAGGAGGGTAAAGGAAGGGGGGGGGGTCTATGGGGTGTGGAGGGCTTATAAATTTGGGGACTTGCCCTCCCTTCTCTCCCCCCCCCTCCCCCCAACTCTCAATCTGTGCAGGAGCTGATGGAGGAGGTGCGGAGGGAACTGCAGAAGATGAAGGAGGAGATCGTGGAGGGTGAGGGGGGGGCATAAGAAAATAGGAGTGGGGTCAATGGGGAGGGAGGTATGGGGAAATGGGGGGGGGGGGGTTGTTTGCAAAGGGATGAGTTGTAAGGATACGGGGGGGGGAGGCAGGGAAATGGGCGGGCTGCGGGGCAAAAGGTGGGGGTCATAAGTAATGGGGGGGTAGAGGAAATTGGAGGGGGTGGGGGTCAGTGTGGGGATTGTATGGCAATGGGGAGTGGTATGGGAAAATGGGGGGGGAGGAGAGGGTCATGTGGCAGTGGGAGAGGGCACAGAAAATGGGGGGATGGGCAGATGGGAGGACCTCTGCCCCCCCCCCCCAAACCCTTTTTGACATCATCCCTTTCCCCTCCCCCACCCAGCATTTGTGTTGGAGCTGCGGAAGCGAGGAGCCCCCTAACACCCCCCTCCCTCTTCACACCCCCCCCAAACAAACACACTTTGCACTGTGCCCCTCTCCTCACATACTCAAAGTGTGGGGGGGAGGGTGGGGCCAGGATTGCCCCTCCCCCTTCCCTCCTTACACACACACACACACACACACAAAGGCTGTGCCTTAAAAGCGGCTGAATCGGTCGAGGGGGGAGGAGGGGGCTGCTTGGGCTGACCCCTCCCCCACTCACACTGTGCCCCCACTCCCCCTCCATTTTTATTTTTTTAATACCACTTTTATGAGGTTTTATGCCACTTTGTTAAGGAAATTTTGGGGATGGGGGAAACGCACTTCCCCTGACCCCTCCCCCCCCCCAACTCCCCCCCTCCAACCTCAAGTCTTCCCAAATAAAACTTGTTTCTTATGGGACCACCCCACTGTTGTGTCCACCACCATCACTGTCACAGCGGACGGACAGGGAATGGGCTGCAGTGATTTAATGTCACATTCAGGGGGAGTGGGGGGGGAGCACACATCGGGGGGACCCGACCCCCACCCCCACAGCCTCCAAATCGGGTTGGATGCGGGACCCCTGCATGAAGTAGGGCCACGCCCACTCACCCCAAAGCCCCGCCCCTCATTAGCCCCGCCCACGAGCTCGTTTTAAGGTAAATGGAGCACTTGACCCCGCCCCCAACCAACAATACCCACTGGGCCTTTCCAGTGGCCACACCCCCTCGATGCCCCGCCCACCGTGCGTTGGCCACACCCCCAAGCTACAGGCAACCATATACGGACAAAAAAGCCACGCCCCTTATGTTTATTAATCCCGCCCCTTCTGCCCCCGCGCCGCGGCCACGCCCCCTCCTCTCAGACCGCCGCCGGGAAGAGCGCGGGGGCGCTTTAATGGGCGGGGACAAGCTGTGACGCGGGGGCGGGGCTTGCGTTGGGGGCGGGGCTTTGTTTGGGGGCGGGGCTTGGCGTCGCCCCGCCCTTCTCGGCTAGCAGCGCGTCCAGCTCGCCGCGCATGCGCTCCAGCGCCGCCGCCATGTCTCGCAGGGTCGCAGCCTGCTCTTCCTCCCGGCGCCGCGCCTGCCCCGCCTGCCGCGCGTACTCCAGGTAGAGGCACAGCCCCCCGACGCCGAACACGATGGCTTCCCCCAGCAGCTCGGCCCCGAGCTCGGCCGCCGCTTCCTCGTTCAGTGGTTTGATGGCGGCGCCGCGGAAGCCCATGATCCGCATCTTGGCTCGCATCTCCACCCAGTGGTACACTGCGGGCCGCCAGACATCACCGCTCCGCCCGCTCGCTCGGCTTCTCACGGATACCGCCTCCCCTTGCCTCCCCGCAGCTCATCTCTCATCTTCTATTGGTCCCCGAAGCTGTCACTCACCGCCTTCCCCTCCGATCCGCGCTCCCATTGGCGTTTACCCCCGCAGCGCCCCACCCTCCACTGCTCCCCTCCCTTATCTCCCTACTCCCTCCCCCGGCGCGCTCCCATTGGCCGCCTCCCACGGCTTCGCCCTCCCATTGGCTTCAGCATTTCACCTCAGCCCCACCCTCAGCCTCCGCCTTTCTCCCCATATTCCCGCCCCCTTCTCTCTCCCATTGGCCGCCTCCTCCCCGCCTCGCCCTCCCATTGGCCACACCCCTCCCCATCACCACCTCCCGCCTTTACCCCCCCCTTCAGCCCTCCCATTGGCTGCACTCCTTTCCACCTCGCCCTCCCATTGGCCAGCCCCTCAGCACCTCGCCCTCCCACTGGCCGCCCCCTTTCCCCTCGGCGCTCACGCTGTGCCGGCGGCAGGCAGATATAGGTTCGGAAGAAGGGGCTGGCGCGAGCCCCGGCCTTGATGCGGGCGGCCAGCGGGCGGCTGAGCTGGCGGGCGCCGAGGGTCAGCAGCTTGGCGATGGGAAAGGCGCCCGCCACCATCGTCCGAACGCCGGCTGATGACGTCAGCGCCGCGCGACGGCGCGGAGGGGCGTGGCCTCTGCATAGCCCCGCCCCTTCACCGGCTGGGCCGCGCTTCAGTCTGGGTCCCGCCTTTGCTTGCAGGCGATTGGCCGCGGCTAGGCCACGCCCCCAGTTATGCCCGCCAATAGGCTGCATACCCCGCGCTCACCCACGCCCACATATGTTCAGGCCACACCCTCAGGGCGCGGTCCGTCCCGGTGTTCACCCGTTGTTTGCCGGGTTGAATTGAGAGCGCACACACACACGCATTGCGATGGGAGGGCGGAGTTATGTAAATGAGACGGAACGTGATTGGCGGAGAGGAGAGGGGCGGGCTCTCGTGGGGGGTGTTAAGTGGGCAATGGGGTCTGTGGGATCGATGGGGAGCTATGGGGTCAATGAGGGTCAGCGAGGGACGATGGGGTCAGCGGGGGACAATGGGGTCAGCGGGGGACAATGGAGGGCAATGGAGGCGAATGGGGAACAATGAGGGACCATGGGGTCAATGAGGGTTAATGGGTCAATGGGAAACTATGGGATCCACGGGGAACAGTGGGAGTCAGTGGGGTCACTCGTGTAATAGAGATGTAGGGCAGTGGGGGCCAACAAGGGGGAAATGGGGGATGGGGTGGGGCTGTGGGGTCAGTGGGGCAATGGGAGTACAATAGGGAGGCAGTGAGGGCAATAGGGGGCTGTGGGGCAATGGGGAACATAGGGGCAATGAGGATCAAAGGGAGGCAATAGAAGGGCAGCAGAGGCAATGGGGGGATAATGGGGGGGCAATAGGGGACAATGGGGGCAAAAAGAAGCATTAAAGGGGTAATAGGGGGCAATAGGGGGGGCTGCGGGGGCAGTAGGGGGCAACAGGGGGGGCCTGGGGTTATTGAGGTGATGGGGGGGCAATAGGGAGGCTGTGGGGTAATGGAGGGCACAGGGGGGCAATGGGGGTCATAGGAGGGCTGTGGGGTTAATGGGGTCGTGGGGGGGCTATGGGGTAATGAGGGCGATAGGGGACTGAGGAACAATGAGGGGAAATGTGGGGGCCGCTGGGGGGCAATAGGGGACCATGGGGTCGGTGGGTCAATGAGGGGCAGTGGGGTTAATGAGGTCTGGGGGGCAATAGAGGACAATGGGGTCAATAAGGAGGCGATGGGGTGATGGGGCAAGAGGAGGGCAGCGAGGGGCAGTGAGGGAGATGTGGGGTTAATAGGATCATGGGAGGCAATAAGGGGTCGTGGGGGCACTGGGGGGAGCACGGAGGGGAGCATGGGGGGGGTTGTTCAAAGGGGTTGTGATAGTGGGGTGAGGGGGTCCTATAGGGAATT
The DNA here is from genome assembly GCA_036925125.1 of Oreortyx pictus. NCBI lineage: Eukaryota > Metazoa > Chordata > Aves > Galliformes > Odontophoridae > Oreortyx > Oreortyx pictus. Next base: position 452,639 of record JAUPFR010000064.1, read on the forward strand.
TTTCTGTGGGGGGTGTGGATGTGGGGGGGCAAATCTGGTACCCATCCCCACCCCCCCACAGTGCCCCCCCCTCCTTAACCCAACACCCCCCCTCCCCCTCCCCACTTTGCCCCCGCCCTTCTCGGGGGCGGTACCATCAGATCCAGTGGCAGTGCCCCCCCGCTTCCCCCCCCCCGCCCCCCCCCCTCACCCCAAAAGGGCGAAGAGGAGCCCCGAACTGAGCTGGTACTGATGGGGAGGGGGGTGCACAGTGTGTGTTTGAGGGTGGGGGGGGTTGTACTGTGGGGCAATGCATGGGGGGGGGGGATGCAATAGGATGGAGGAGGGGGGGCAGAAATTTGGGGACACGTATACAAACATCGTGGGGGCACTTTGGAGGGGGTGGGTTTGACATGAGGGGGCTGGGGACAAAAAAAGGGGGGCGATAAAAGGGGAGGGGGCACAGGGAGGGGGGGGTTGTTTGTACCACTCTCCCCCTCCCCCAGTCCTCCCCCCCTCCGACGGCAGCACGGTGGGGGTTTGTGAATTGGAGGGGGGGGTCCCATAGAGATCGCTTTATTATTTTTTGAGTGGGAGGGAAAGGGGATTTTTGGGGGGGAGTATATATGGGGTATGATGAGGGGGGGTCCTGCTCCTAGCGCCCCCCCCCCCCCCCGCCCGCCCCGTCGGTGCCTCCCGGCGGCTCCGTGGTAACGAAACGCGTCAAAGCGCTCCGGGTGGGGGGGGATGAGGAAGGAGGGGGGGGCGGCGCCTTTAAGAGCGGAGCCCACACTGGGGTGGGGGGAGTGAGGTAGGGGGGACGGGATGGGGGGATGATTTTACCCCCTCCCCCAATTGCAGAAGGTACCGTCGGTGTCATGGGACCCCCCCTGCTCCGCCGGGTCCTGCGTGGGGCGGAGGTGAGAGCCCCCCCCGACCCGGCACCCCCCCCAACATTTTCACTGGGACCCCCCCCCCAGACCCCCTCTCCCAGTTTCCTCCCCCCTCCAAATTAGCACCGGGACCACCCTCCCCCAGACTCCCCCCCATAACCCCCCGATCCCCCCTCCCCAGATCCTCCCCCCACTACAATTTGGAAAACCCTCCCTCCCCCCCCCTCACACTACTGAGACTCCCCAGGACTTCACCTCTGACCCCCCCCCTCCAAACTCCCCCAGACCACCCCAGCCCCCCAGCTCCTCCTCCCATTACCACTGGGACCCCCCCCAGACCCTCCATCAACTCCCATCCCCTGTCCCCAGATCCCCCTCCCTGCATTACCACTAAGACCCCTGCAGGACCCCCTCTCCCCTCCATGATTCCCCCCCCAACCCTTCCTGGAGCCCCTCCCAGGTCCTTCCATAATCCCCACATCCCCTGTCTCCCCAAATCCACCCCCTGCGATATCACTGGGGCCCCCCCAGAGCCCCCCCAGGACTCCTCCCCCCCGAAGGCCTATTGGGATCCCCCCAGACCCCCTTCATCACCTCCATCCCATTAGCACTGCCCCCCCCCCCCCCCCTCCTTTCCCCCATTGCCCCACAGGGTGACAGGGATGGTGACACTGGGTGGCATTTTGGGGGGGGGGGTCCCCATGGCAGTGTCCCCATAGTGCCCCCCAGTAGTGGTGCCTCCATGTCGATGTCCCCATACTGATGTCCCCATGGAGGTGTCCCCATAATTATGTCCTCATCTTCTTGTCCCCAAGTCAGTGTCCCCATAATGATGTCCCCGTGGTGGTGTCCCCATGGTGTTGTCCTGAAGGTGATGTCCCCATCCTGGTGGCCCCATGGTGGTGTCCCCAAGTCAGTGACCCCATAACAGTGTCCCCATGGAATCGTCCCCATGGTGGCATCCTGAAGGTGATGTCCCCATGATGGTGCCCCCATAGTGGTGTTCTCCTGGCTGTGTCCCCATGGTTATGTCCCCATACTGTCCCCAAGTCCCTGTCCCCACGGCAGTGTCCCCACGATGTCCCCATTGACCGCTGTCCCCACGCAGGGCGAGCGCTCGGCCGCGGCCACGCTGGCCGCCTGGCAGCAGTACCGCCGCGCCTGTGAGCTGCGCCTCCGCCAGGACCCCCCGGCCCCTGGTGAGCACAGCGGGGTAGGGGGGGTTGGGGGGGGGGGACAGCGGCACCACCAGGAAGGGACACCCCCATAACCACCCCCCCACCCCCCCGAAATCAGGTCCTGTCTGCAACCGCAGCTTTGATATGTATGTGTGCTGGGGGGACGCGGCACCCAACAGCACCGCCACCGTCCCGTGCCCGTGGTACCTCCCATGGCACCACCGAGGTAAGGAAGGGGGTAGGGGGGTGGAGGGGGGGGCGGAGGGGGTTGTGCACTGTGGGGCGGCCACAGTGACGCGGTTGGGGCGGCAGTGCAGGGCGGGGTGGTGTCCCGGCGCTGCGGCCCCGATGGGCAGTGGATGACGGATGGCAGCGGGCGTCCGTGGAGGGACCATTCACAGTGTGAGGACGTGGAGCAGGAGACACCGCTGCAGGTGGGTGCTGGCGCGATATGGCGCGATACGGTGTGATATGTCGTGATATGTCGCGATACGGCGTGATACATTGTGGGGCATCATGATGTGTTGTGATATGTCGTGATATTTTGTGATATATCGCGATATACCGCAATATGTTGTGATATGCTGCGATATGTTGCGGTGCATTGCAATATGTTGTGGTGTATCGTGATATTTTGTGACATATCGCAATACAGCATGATATATCGTGATATGCTGCGATATGTTGCGATACGTCGCGGTGCATTGTGATATGTTGTGGTATGTCAAGATATTTTGTGATATATTGCGATACACTGTGATATGTCATGATTCATTGCGACATGCCATGATACGCTGCAGTATGTCATGACATGTCACATCATGATACATCATGTTATGTTGTGGCATGTCATGATATGTTGCAGGATATTATGATACACTGTGGTATGTCATGATACACTGCAATACATCACGATACATCATGATATGTCATGATATGTCATGATAAGTTGTGATACATCATTAGTACATCATTATGTCATGATTCATCGCGATACTTTACGATATGTTGTGATACATCACGATACGTTGTGATGCACTGCGATACGTTGTGATGCACCGTGATATGTTGCAACATGTCACGGTATGTCACAATACACTGCGATATGTCGCGATATGCTGCGATCTGCTGTACCACGTATGTGTCTCAATGCGCTGTTTTGCATGGTGAAGCGCTTTGTGCTGCACATCCCCAAATCCCCACGTCCCCACACTGTCCCCACGCTGTCCCCACATCCCTGCGCTGTCCCCACGTCCCCGCGCTGTCCCCACGCAGCATCAGGCCTGGCTGCTGGAGCAGTTCCGCCTGGTGTACACCGTGGGCTACTCCGTGTCCCTCGTCTCCCTGCTCCTGGCCCTCCTCCTGCTGCTGCTCTTCAGGTACGGGACCCAGAGGGGGCACCCTTGGGCGCTGTGGGGCACCCACGGGTGCTGCCCGGGGGTCTCTCCCCCCCCACGCAGGCGCCTGCGGTGCACGCGTAACTACATCCACGCCAACCTGTTCCTCTCCTTCGTGCTGCGGGCGAGCGCCATTTTGACGCGGGATGCGCTGCTCCATCGCCGCCTGCGCCCCGGGACCGCCGACCCACTGCAGGTGCTGAGCCAGGAGGTGGGTGTCTGGGGGGTGGGGGGGGAGGGGGGGATACACTGAGGGTGGGGGGCACCAAAGGTTGGGGTGACCCATGGTGAGGGGAACCCAAAATTTGGGGTTGCTATGGGTTGGGATCACCAAGAATTGAGATGTTGATGAGTGGAGGAACACAAGGGTTGGGGTCACTAAGGGTTGGGGGAGCCCAGAATTTGGGGTCACCAAGGTGTGGGGTCATCTAGGGTTGAGTTGTCCAAGGGTTGGGGTCATCAAGGGTTGAGGGAACCCAGAATTGGGGGTCACCAAGGGTTGGGGTCACCAAGAGCTGGGGTTGCCCACAGGTGGTGGAACCCAAAAGTTGGGGTCACCAAGAATTGATACATTGAAGAGTGGAGGAACCCAAGGGTTGGGGTCACCAAGGGTTGGGTTATCCAAGGGTTGGGGGATCCCAGAATATGGGGTCACCAAGGTGTGGGGTCACCAAGGTTTGGGGTCATCTAAGGTTGAGTTATCCAAGGATTGGGGTCACCAAGAACTGGGATTACCCACAGGTAGTGGAACCCAAGGATTAAGGTCACCAAGGGTTGGCATCACCCTCCTTGGTGCCACTATGACGATGTCACCATGACATTGGTGCTACCACATTGGTTCTACCACATTGATGCCACCACCACGTTGGTGCCACTATGACGATGTCACGGTGACACTGGTGCCCCCACGTTAGTTCCACCACCACACTGGGGCCACCACACGATGCCACCACCACCAGCACAGGGCCGGTCCCACCCCGCTGTCCCTGCAGGCGGTGGCCGGGTGCCGTCTGGCACAGGCGCTGATGCAGTACTGTGTCGGGGCCAACTATGGGTGGCTGTTGGCCGAGGGGCTGTTCCTGCACAAGCTGCTGGTCCTCGCAACCTTCTCGGGTGACCGCTGCCTGCCCGCCTTCCTCCTGCTCGGATGGGGTGAGGTGTCCCCGTGTCCCCGTGTCCCCATAACCAATGGCGCCGACCAGTGTCCCGTGTCCTCGCCCCATGTACAAATCCCCATGTTCTGCGTCCCCATACCATGTCCCATGTCCCCATCCAATGTCTCATGTCCCATCTCCATCTTCCCATCCCCATGTCCCCATCCAGTGTCCCATAACCCCATCCAGTGTCCCCATCCAGTGTCCCATGTCCCATCCAGTGTCCCATGTCCCCATCCAGTGTCCCATGTCCCATGTCCACAACCCCTTGTCCCCATCCCATGTCCCATGTCGCCATCCCCATGTCCCCATCCGGTGTCCCATGTCCCCAACCCCATGTCCTCAACTCCATATCCCCATGTCCCCAGCTCATCCCAATGTCCCAAACCCCGTGTCCCCAACCCCATCCCATGTCCTCAACCCACACGTCCCCTACTCCATGTCCCCATGTCCCCAACCCCATCTGCATATTTCCAAGTCTGTCCTCATATCTCCAAACCCAACCCCATGTCCCCATGTCCCAAACCCATCTCCATGTCCCCAACCCCATCCGCGCATCCCCAACTCAGTCCCCATATCTCCGAACCCACCCCCATGTCCCCAACCCCATGTCCCCATGTCCCCACCCCACCTTCATGTCCCCAATCCCATGTCCCCACCCTGCCCCCGCAGGAGCCCCTGTGCTCTTCGTGGTGCCGTGGGTGGTGGTACGTTACCTCTACGAGAACGAGGGGTGAGTCCCCATGTCCCTCCCCTCCCCCCTTTCTGTCACACCTTGGGACACCCCCGAGCCACGTCTCCATCCCATAGGTGCTGGGAGAGGAACGAGAAGGCGGCCGTGTGGTGGATCATCCGCTGTCCCATCCTGATGGCCGTGGCGGTGGGTGACATGTCAAGGGGGGGGAGGTGACATGTGGGGTGGCGCCGCCTGTCCCCCTGACCTGGTGACTCTGCAGGTGAATTTTGTGGTGTTCGTGCGCATCGTCCGCATCCTGGTGGCCAAAGTGCGGGCGCATCAGGTGGCCCGGGGGGACTGCAGGGTCAGGTGGGGACAAAGGGGACTTGGGGACATGGGGGGTGAGGGGGGAACCGGAGGATGTGGGGTTACTGGGGGGTGTGGGGGACACTGGGGGAATGTGGGGGCACTGGGGAATGTAGGGACGTGGAGACAATGAGGGTCATGGGGATACTGGGGGATGTGAATGGGGACATGGAGACACTGGGGGACACTGGGATACCAGGGGACGTGGGGACACTGGGGGATACTGGTGGGCATGGGGACACTGGGGGACGCTGGGGGATGTGGGGACATGGTGGTTTGCATGGGGACACTGGGGGACATCATGGCGTCATAGGGGTGCACTGAGGGGACATGGGGACATCATGGGACGTGGGGCCAGCAGGGTGAGCCTGGGGACACTGAGGGACGTGGGAACATCAGGACATGTGTGGGGACAGTGAGGATGTGCGTGAGGTGTGTTCCCAGGTGTGTCTCCATCCATGTCCCCATTCATGTCCCCATCCCTACAGTGTCCCCTTCCATGTCCCCATCCCTTCAATGTCCCCCCCATGTCCCCAGGTGTCCCCACCCATGGCCCCATTCCTCTGATGTCCCCATTCCTACAGTGTCCCCTCCCATGTCCCCATCCATGTCCCCATCCCTACAGTGTCCCCATTCCTATGATGTCCCCATCCCTACAGTGTCCCCACCCATGTCCCCATCCATGTCCCCATGTATGTCCCCACGCATGTCCCCATCCCTCCCATGTCCCCATCCCTTCGATGTCCCCATCCTTCCGATGTCCCCATCCCCACAATGTCCCCATCCACGTCCCCATCCATGTCCCCACCTCCCCCAATATCCCCCCCACGTCCCCCACTGTCACCTCCATCCGCTCCCCACCTATGTCCCCAAGCTATCCCCACATACGTGTCCCCTCCCCCCCTTCCCCCTCCCACTCCTCTCCCCTCCCCTCCCCCCCAGGTTGGCCAAGTCCACGCTGACGCTGATCCCTTTGCTGGGGGTGCACGAGGCGGCGTTCGCACTGCTGGCGGAGGAGAGGGCGGGGGGCACCGTGCGCATGGTGCGCCTCTTCCTGCAGCTGCTGCTCTCCTCCTGCCAGGTGGGGGCCGGGGGGGGGGGGCGGGGTCAGAGGGAGGGGGTCCCGGGGGTGCAATGGGAGGAAATGTGGGGGGGAGGGGGGGAAAGGAGGGGGTCTTGGGGGTCTTGGGGGGGTCCTGCGGGATCATGGGGGTGCAATGGGGGGAAGTGTGGGTGGGAGTGGGGAAATGAGGGGGGGAAAGGAGGGGTCATGGGGATCTTGGGGGGGTCTTGGGGGGTCATGGGGGGTGCAATGGAGGGAAATGTGGGGGGGAGAGGGGGATGGGAGGGGTCCTCGGGGGGTTATGGGGTTGCAGTGGGGGGAAATGGAGGGGGAGGGGGATGCAACGGGTGGGTCATGGGGATCTTGGGGGGGGTCATGGGGTGCAATGGGTGTGGTCTTAGGGGGCAATGGGCACCATATGGAGGTGTAATGAGGGAAGCCATGTCCTCCTGCCCCCCCCTCCCCCCTCCCCAGGGCCTCATTGTCAGCGTCCTCTACTGCTTCGTCAACAAGGAGGTGCATGTCGTGATGTGGGGCTGTATGTCGTGACACGAGGCACTATGTTGTGACGTGTGGTAGTATGTGGTGACACGTGGCAATAAGCTGTGATGGTGCTATGTTGTGGCATGTGCTGTGCCATGCTCTGTTGGGCCATGTTGTGACATATCATGACATATCGTGACCTGTTGTGACACACCAGGCCATGTTGTAGCTTGTTGGGCTGCGTCATGCGTGGCGTGGTGGTGTGACATCACAACACGTTGTGATATGTCATGATATGTCGTGATATATGGGACTGTGGAATCAGTGTTTGGAAATTATCGTGATGTCGTGATATGTTGCGACGTGTTGTGTTGTGGTGTGAGGGAGCACGGTGTGTTGTGAAATGTGACGTATCATGATATATTGTGATGTGTTGTGGCATGTTGTGATGTGTTGCAATAAGTCTTGATATGTCATGATCTGTCATGATATGTCATGAGATGTAATGGGATGTGTTGTGGTGTGGTATGTTGTGATGCGACAATATGACGTGACTAACTGTGATGCGTTGTGATATGTCATGACATATCATGACATCTTGCTGTGTATCATGACATATCATGACATGTCACGACAAGTTGTGGCATATTGTGGAATGTTGTGATGCACTGTGGCATGACATGATGTGTCACAGCCTGTCATGACATGCGATGCTATGTCATGATATGCCATGAGGTGTTGTGATGCGCTGTGTCATGGTGCGCTGTGTCATGACAGGTGATATGTCATGATATGTTGCCATGTGTCACATCATGTCATGATCTGACATAGTTGCATCGTGTGGTGTTGAGTCACGTGACGATATGTCGCGATATGTCGTGGTATGTCGCGATATGACTCTCTGCCCTCCTCCCAGGTGCAGGCAGAGGTGCGCCGCGGGTGGCAGCGGTGCCGCTTGGCCACCTCCTGCCCACCCCACCCCACTCGTGGACCCCCCCGTGGACCTCCCCGGCGCCCCAACCGTTATGTGGCTGTGGGGGGGGCACACCCCCACCCTGCACCCCAGGACCCTGCAGGGCACCCCCTGGCCGAGAGCTGCTGCTGAGGGGTTGGGGGGGGGGGGTTCCAATGACTTGGGGATCTGAAAAAGGGGGGAGTGTCTCTAAAACCTTTGGGAGGTTTGGGGGTGACCAGAACACCTGTGGGTGCTGGGGGATCCTCAGCACCTTTGGGTACTGGGGGGGGGTCTATGACATTTTTGGGATCTGGGGGGGGTTCCAATGTCACTGTGGGTTTGGGGAGGGGTTCACAATGTTTTTGGGGGTCCTGGGGGGGGTGGGGCCTTGAAACCTTTGGATGATACGGGGGTCCCCAATACCTTTGTTTTTTTGTTGTTTTTTTGGGGGGGGGGGAGTGAGGGGTATGACATGCTTGGATTTGGGGGGTGGTGGGTGGGAATCCTCAACATAATTTGTGCTGGGGGAGGTGTATGGGAGGGGGCAGGGGGAGTTCCCTGACTTCTTTAGGTTCTGGGAGTGGGGGATCTGGGGGTCTTCGGGTTCTGGGGAAGGCCCTGGGGGGAGGGAGGGGTCCTCAATTATTTTTAATAATACCCTTGTGCCGCCCCCCCCCCCCCGCCCACACACACCCTGAAAGAAAAAGCTGTGTCAGCCTTCAGTGCCTTCGTGTGACGTCACGTGGGTACGGCTTTGGGGGGGGGGGGATGGAGGGGCGTCGGGTGGCCCTTTTCTCTTCCCCCCCACCGTAGCGAATGAACTACAACTCCCAGAATTCCCCGCTGCGCGCGCGCTTAGAGCTGTGGAACAGCATTGCGCATGCGTAGACTGAGCCAGCTGCACCACGCATGCGCACAGCGAACGGGCGGACTCCATTTCCCACCGTGCACCGCTGCGCGCAAGCGCATTGAGCGCGGCACTGAGCGCATGCGCACAGCGGCACCCCGGAAGCGGCGCGGGGAGAGAGGCGGAGCGGCCGCGCCCGGCACCTGCCCGGTGAGCGGGGCCGGGCCGGGGGGAGGGCGGGGCCGGGGGCGGCACGGACACAGCACCGGGGAACGGGGCGGGAGCGTGGGGAGAGCGGGTTGGGGGGGGGTCCTGGAGTCTCCTCGCGGTGTTTGGAACCCTGTGGGAGGGCGGTTGAGGGCTAGTGAGGCCTGCTGGGCCCCGTGTCCTGCTCTACGTTGGGGGGAATTGAGCGTGGATTTGGGGGCGTTGTCGCGCGTGGGATCCTCGCGGGGACCGTGACCACGCCCCCTTGTGTGTGACCACGCCCCCTTTTCCTGGCCACGCCCCCTCGCGCGGCCCCGCTCCGTAGGCCGCGCTGCCGCCGTCGCCGTCCATATATGGGCATGGCCCGAACGCCGCGCGGTGATTGGCCGCGAGGAAACGGCGGCGGTTAAAAGGGCTACGCCCCTCCCTTTGTGGGGCCCACCCTTGCCGTGTGCGACGCCGCTTTAAGGGGGGTTGTCCACGCCCACCGCACATAGCCACGCCCCCCCACCGCGTCGGTCATCGCTGGGACAGAAGCGCGCGGAGCGGGTGAGGGGCGGGGCCTGGGGTGGGGGGGGCGCAGGTGGGCGGGGGGCGGGGCACAGGTGTGATGGTGGGCGGGGCTTAGGGATGGGCGGGGCCTCCGGCGTGGGTGAGTGTCCCTATGGCGTCCCCTGCAACCCCTATGGTGTTGGTGTGGTGACCCCTCCCCACCGCTCAGTTGTCCCTATAGTGTCCCCATAGAGTCCCTGTCACCCCTGTGCTGTCCCCGTCGTGTCCCCACCCCACTGTGGTGTCCCTGTATTGTCGTCGTCCCCCCCAACTGTCCCTGTGCTGTCTGTGCCAGTGCCATTCATGCCCCCCCCCCTCCCACCCCTCCCCTTCGGCCCTAATGATGTCCCTGTAGTGTCCTCATCCCATCCCATTCTGTCTCCCTCAGCCCCATGATGCCCCCATGGTGTCCCACAGTGTCCGTTCCAGTGCTGTCCCCAGTGCCATCCCCATGAACATCCCCACACTGTTCCCACCACCCCTATAATGTCCCCATGCTGTCTCCTCCAGCCCTATTCCTGTCCCCATGCCATCCCCATAACGTCCCCTTTAATACTCCCATCCACATCAGTGTCCCCATTCCATCTCCGTTCCATCTACACTGCTGTCCCCATCCTGTCCCCATCCCATCCCCATTAACATCCCCATCCCATCCCAGCCCATCCCCACTAACATCCCCATCCAACCCCCATCCCAACCTCACTGATGTCCCCATCCCCAATGATGTCCCCATCCCATCCCTATCTCATCCCCATTAACATCTCCATCCCATTCCCATCCCCATCCCACTCCATTAACGTCCCCAACCTATCCCCATCCCCCTCTCACTGATGTCCCCATGCTATCCCCATCAGTGCCCTCACCCCCATTGAGATCTCCATCCTTTCCCCACTAACATCCCCAGCATATCTCCATTTATGTCCCCATCCTGTCCCCATTAACGTCCCCATATCCCCTCTCGCTGATGTCCCTGTGCCATCCCCATCAATGCCCTCACCCCCATTGATGTCCCCATTCTATCCCCACTGACGTCCCCAGACCATCTCCATTTATGTCCCCATCCTGTCCCCATCCCGTCCCCATTAACATTCCCATCCCCCTCTCACTGATGTCCCCATGCTATCCCCATCAGTTTCCTCACCCCCACTGATGTCCCCATCCCCGCTAACAACCCCATCCTGTCCCCACCCCATCCCTGCTAACACCCCCACTCCATCCCCATCCCAAACCTCCCCATCCCATCCCCGTGGCCACACTGACATCCCCATCTCCCCGCAGGCCGGCCCCCGCCGCCGCCGCTCTGCCATGCGGCCCTGATGGAGCCCAACGCCTTCCCCCACCTCCAGCTCTGGTGTCCCCGTCCCTTCGGCACCTACACCCAGAACAAGCCATGCCCCGTCCCTGTCCCCACCCGGAAGCCGTGCCGTCCCCCCGAGGACCCCCCCGGAGCCCGTGGACCCTCCGAGAACACCCCACCTCCTCTCCCCTCGGCGCCGGCAGAGGAAGGCCGTGTGTTGCTGGACACGTGGTACGTGATCAAACCGGGCAACACCAAAGAGAAAGTGGCATTTTTCGTGGCCCACCAATGCGGCGGTGCTGGCGGCCGCGCCAACACCATGAAAGTCAAGGGCAACTGGGGCAGCGAGAGCTCCAAAGCCAAACGGCGCCGGCGCTGCCACCAGCCCGGTAAGACCCCCCTCCACGAGGGGGATTCCGCCAGCGAAGCCCCCGACCCTCTCTCGGTGGCCGAAATGGTGGCGTTGGTGGAGCAGCGTGCGGCGTTGGCTGTGCAGAGCTTCATGGAGGTGAACGGCGATGCCAAAGGGCCGCCGGCACCACCAGGCGCCGACTGCAGCCGCGTGGCCGAGGCGGTAGCACACTTTGAGTCCCGGCAACGCGCCGGCACGCGGCACAACGGGCTGTGTCACCCCAACGGCGATTGTACCAACGCCGCCACAACGGCGGCGACAACGACGACGACGACGACACCGGGAGAAGTGCGTATCGCTTTCCGCATCTCCAGCGCTCGCGACAGCCACGCCAACGCTGCATCTGGTGAACCCGCGACCGCCGGCGGACGGCCCAGTTGTGTTTTCATGGGCGGCGGTGGCAACACCCGCGCCAAGGACAAGATCACCTGCGACCTGTACCAGCTTATCAGCCCCTCCCGCGACCAGCTTCCCACCAACGTTGAGTTCCTCTTGGCCAGTGCCGCGCCCAACAGTGACCGCGATGGTGCCGACGTGACCGTGCCGTGCGGTGAAGGGACAGCGGTGGGCAGCGCCAGAGCGGACAGCCCCGAGGGGACGGTGGGCGAAACAGCGGCGGCGGCAGCACGGGACTGCGTGTCCGGCTTCCACGTGGACGTGGTGGTGACGGGAGTGGTGGATCAGTGCGTCTTCTTTGGCAAAGACAGTGCCAAGAAGGTGAAGGAGGAGACAGTGCGGTTGGCGGCGCCGCAGGAGGAGCCGCCGCCGCCAGGACAGCTCTTCCTCCTGCCCGGTGCTGAGGACACGAATCAAAGTGGGCCGGGAATGGAGGCACCTGAAGAAGCGCCATCTGCCGTCGCTGACCCGTCGCTGTGCCGCCTGTACCGGCACGTGTCGCACGATTTCTTGGAGATCCGCTTCAAGATCCAGCGGCTGCTGGAGCCGCGGCAGTACATGCTGCTGCTGCCGGAGCACGTGATGGTGAAGATCTTCAGCTACCTGCCCACCCAGACCCTGGCCGCCCTCAAGTGCTCCTGCCACTACTTCAAATCCATCATCGAGACGTTCGGGGTGCAAGCCACTGACTCGCGCTGGAACCGCGACCCCCTGTACCGCGACGACCCCTGCAAGCAGTGCAAGAAGCACTACGAGAAGGGGGATGTGTCGCTGTGCCGCTGGCACCCCAAGCCCTACCACCACGACCTGCCTTACGGCCGCTCCTACTGGATGTGCTGCCGCCGGCCCGACAAGGAAGCGCCCGGCTGCCGCGTGGGGCTGCACGACAACAACTGGGTGCACCCGGCGGCACGCCGTGATGATGGCAGGTGAAGGGACATGGAGACACGATGGTGGCGGAGGCACTCGGACCCTCCCCCCCCGAAACAGTGGAGGGGAGAAGGGAGGGAAGGGGAGGGGGGAGGGAGGAAGAGGTTGGGGAGGAAAACTGTGGAGAAAAAGGCTGAGAAAAGAAGAAAAAATGGAAAGAAGCAGCGGTTGGATGGATTGGTTGGGTGGGTGGGTGGGTAGCTGAGTGGGTGGTTGGATCGTTGGGTGGATGGTTGGATGGTTGGGTGGCTGGTTGGATGGTTGGTTGGGTGGTTGGGTGGCTGGTTGAGTGAGTGGTTGGATGGTTGGTTGAGTGGTTGGTTGGATGAGTGGTTGGATGGTTGTTTGAGTGGTTGGTTGGATGAGTGGTTGGGTGGTTGGTTGGGTGGGTGCTTGTGACACTGTGGGGTGGAGGGGTGCACTGTTTTGGGGTGATAAAGGTCTCTCTGAGGTGTTGGGCCCCAAGGAGGGTGATGGCCCCATGGAGGTGGTGTCATATTGTGGAGTGACGTCCCCATGGAGGTGGTCGCAACATCTGGGGTGATGTCCCCACAGAAGGTGATGGCAACGTCTGGGGTGATGTCCCCAGTGAAGGGTTTGGCACTGGGGTGAGAGCCCCATGGAGGGTGGTGGCATTGGGGGTGACAGCCCCATGGAGGACAACGGGGTCCTTCCAGGGACAGTGTCCCTGTCTGGGACATCCCACTGGGGTGATGTCCCCATCCACGTCAGCGTTCTGATCCAGAGCGACATCCCACCAGGGGTGACATCCCACCCCATAAGGGTGACATCCTGCAGAGGTCACATCCCACCAAAGTGGCATCACATAAGGGTTACATCCTATGAAGGTGACATCCCATAGGGGTAACATCTCAACAGGGTGACCTGTAGGGGTGACATCCCATAGAGGTGACAACCATTGACACTCCCTTGGGTGAATCCAGCTACAGTGACGTCCCGTGTACGCATGCGCACATGGCTGCCCACTCTCCGCAACGCCGCGCATGCGCTCTCCTCTCGTCGCCCCGCCCCATCATCAATCCCCGCCCCTCGCCCAATCAGCATCATCCCCGTCTCCCGTGTCCCCGCCCCCTTCAAGCCCCGCCCCTTCCAGGCCCCGCCCCCCGCGCCATGCGGAAGGGCTCCGGGGGGTCGCGCCGCTCCCGCGGGTCCGCGGGTTCGGGTCCCGGTTCGGGCGCGGTGCCGGTGGGGGTCCCGGGATCCGTTCTGGGGTTCCCCCCTCGTTCCCGGCGCTGCTTACGGCAGTTTCTACCCTTCGTGGCCGTGGCGGCGGCCGTTGCCGTTCTTTACGCGGCGTGGCCCGGGGCGGAGCGGAGCGGCGGTGGAGGAGGAGGAGGAGCGGTGAGAGGGAATCTAGATGGGGGTGAATCCTAGGATGGGTGGGCGGGGGTTGGAGGCACAGGGTCAGGGACATCAGACCCCTCTTGGTTCCCCCAGTATCCTCCATTCCCCCTCAACCCCACAGGGGGTCCCCAGACTGCAACCCCTGAGCCCCCAGTCCCACTTCCTCACCCCAATACCACTCCCAACCCCATGGATGTCCCCAGGGTACCCCCAAACCCCCAGGGTTCCACAGACCTCCTCCAAGGACCCCTGACGCCCCCCACCATGGCTCCCCAACCTCTTGGGGGTCCTCGGAGCACTCCCTGAAGCCCCACCCCCCACCCCAGGCACCTTAACCCCTCCTGAGTCCCCAGACTGACCCTCCGAGAGACCCCAGACCCTTTATAACACCCTCAGGGCACTCCAACCCGTCCTGGAGCCCCCAGACCAACCCCCCCCCCCCCCCCAGAGGAAGCCCAGACCCCTTATAACATCTCCAGATCCCCACCCCTCAAGGACCCCAATCAAGGACCCCCATGGGAGGACCCCCTATGCCCCCCCACACTCACATTGATATCCCCCCCCTTCCCCCTTCTCCTCTACCTCCACCTCACAGCAGCCCCCCAGGTCTCGCCCCCTCCCCCCATCCGAAGAGCACCTCCGGACCCTCCTGGGGGGGCTGTCCACCCCCCGCCTGTGGGACACCCTCCTGCGTCCCCTTCTGCGGGAACGGCCACCAGGCAGTGCTGGGAGCCGCGCTGTGCGTCAGGTGGGTCCCCATGTCCCTTCCCCCCCCCCACGTAGTGTCACCTCCATGTCCCCAACACTGTGACACCATCACCATATCACCCATCCGCATGTCCCCTGTCTCCATGTCACCCATCTCCGTGTCAACCCTGTCCCATATCACCCCCTGTTGTTCCCATGTCACCCATCTCTGTGTCACCCTTGTCCCCGTGTCACCCATCTCCATGTCACTCCACTGTGTTGTTCCCATATCAGTCCTCTCCCCATGTCACCCATCTCCCTGTCACCTTGTTCCCATGTCACCCCGTCCCCATGTCACCCATCCATGTCACTCTGTCCCCGTGTCACCCATCTACATGTCACCCCATCCCCATGTCACCCCATTGTGTTGTGTCACCCTGTCCCCGTGTCACCCTTTCCCCATGTCACCCATTTCCGTGCCACCCCGTTGTGTTGTCCCCGTGTCACCCATCTCCTTGTCACCCCGCTGTCCCCGTGTCACCCTCAGCACATCACCAACCGACTGACGGCGCTGAGGGCTGGGTGGCACCTGGACCTCGACACCTTCCGAGCCCCCACCCCGCGGGGGACGGTGACCTTCTCCAACCTGGTGGCCACGCTGTCCCCATCGGCCTCCCGCCGCTTGACGCTTGCGTGTCACTATGACACCAAAGTGTTGGTGTCACCCGGAACTGCTACTTTCGTCGGGGCCACCGACTCGGCTGTGCCGTGCGCCATGCTGCTGGAGGTGGCAGCCGCCCTTGATGGACCCCTGCGGACCGCCAAGGAGGGGGTGGGTGGGTGTTGGGAACCCCCCTTCCCTCATCTCCCCTCCCCTCCTTACTTGAGATGGATGGGTCACCCTGTGGTGGGACTCCTGGGTCCCTCCTGACCCCCTCCCCTCACCCCATGGACACTTGGACCCCCCCATGGGTCATCTGGGACCCCCAGTATTTCACTTGAGTCTCTCCTGACCCCCACCCTCAGGGACACCTGAGCCCCCCCATATGTTGCTTAGGCCCTATCTGACTCTCTGGACCCTGTTATGGATCACTTGGGTTCTTCCTGATTCCTCCCAGGGGCACCTGGACCCCCCTATGGGACACTTGGATGCCTTCTGACCCCCTCATGGACACATGGACTCCACCATGGGACATCCAGGACCCTCATAGGGTACCTGAGTCCTCCTGAGCCCTTCCTGGGACAGTTGAACCCCCTTACGGGACACCTGGGATTCTCCTGTCCCCCCTCTCCCCCCCAGTGGGTCACCTGGGCCCCCCCATATGTAAACTGGATCCCTCTCCCCCCCAGAGACACTTGGCCACCCTCGTGGGTCACCTGGGTCACCCCTATGCAGTACTTATGTACTCCTCATGAGACATCTGGGTCCCCCCTTGAACACCTGGGCCACCCTGTGGGACATCTGGGACCCCCCATAGGTCACCTGGGTCTCATTTAACCCCCACAGTGGGACACTTGGACCCTTCCATACGCAACGTGACCCCCCCCCAAGGAGACCTGGGACCCCCCAGTGGGAACCCTCTTGACTCCTCCTAATAGGTCACCTATGTCCCTCCTTCCCACCACAGTGGGACACCTGGACCCCCCTGTTTGCAACCTGGGTCCCTCCTAACCCCCTCAGGGACACCTGGATCCCACCATGGGACACCTGGAACCCTCCTAAACACCCCGGGGTCACCCAGACTCCCCCAGGGACACCTGGATCCCACTATGGGACACCTGGACCCCCCACAGCCATTGATGTCCCCCTCCCCAGGACGCAGAGGTGACACTACAGCTGCTGTTCCTGGATGGAGAAGAGGCCTTTGAGGAGTGGAGTGCCACCGACTCTCTGTACGGCGCCCGGCACCTGGCAGCACGCATGGCGGCCACCCGGCACGGTGCCCATGGCACACAGCTCACCGCCATGGTGAGCGTCCCCGGCACGGGTGGAGGGGTCATGGTGATCTGGTGGCATCGTGGTGGTGTGGAGGTGACCCAACTGGGATGATCCCATGGTGCCCAGAGGTGGTGGCATTGTGGTGACACGGTAGTGAGCCAACGGATGATCTCATGGTGCCCAGAGGTGGTGACATCATGGAGACCCAACTGGGGTGATCCCATGGTGCCCAGAGGTGATGACATGTCCAGGATGATTCTCCCACCATCATGATGACCCAACTGGGTTGGTCCTAGAGGACCTGAGGATGGTGTCCCCATGGCCCACACTGTTCCCGTGTCCCCAGAGCCTGCTGGTGCTACTGGACCTGCTGGGTGCACGGAGCCCCGCCATCCACAGCCACTTCCCCCAAACCCACCACTGGTTCCTGCGCCTTGTGGCCATCGGTGCGTGTGGGGACACCATGGGGATGTGGGGTGATGGTTTGGGATGGGGTGGGGTTGAGACAGGGTTGGGGACAGGGAATGGGTGTGATATGGGGACATGGGGACATGGAATGAGTGGGACATGGGGTTGGGGGATGTGGATGGGGGCAGGGAATGGGGATGAGGACACGGAGTTGGGGAGTGTGGGGATATGGGGATGGGGATAGAGGATGGTGGGACATGGGTTTGGGGTTGGGGACAAGGGGGTGGGGATAAGAGGTGGATGGGAAATGGGGTTGGGGACAGAGGGAACAAGAGGATGGGACGAGGATATGGAGGGGGTCACAAGGATTGGGGCAGGGATGGGATGGGGGACAGAGCTGGGACAAAGGGATTGGGATGAGACTGGGGACACAAGGATGGGGGTGTCACGGGGGGCTCTGCCATCTCCTGTCTTCTCTGTGCCACCCTCCATGTCCCCCACAGAGAAACGTCTGCGGCGCCTGGGGCTGCTCCATGCCTCCTCCCACGACCAACCCTTCTTCAGGCTCAGCCCGGCCCCGGGGCCAGTGGAGGATGACCACGTCCCCTTTCTGCAGCGTGGTAACGTCCCCATGTCCCCAAATCTCAGTGTCCCCCTCCCTCCATATCCCCACATCCCCCCCATCCCCAAATCCCGCATCCCCTTATCCCCAAATCCCGCATCCCCTTATCCCCAAATCTCCACATCCCCATGTCCCCATGGCCCTGCGTTCCCAGGGCTCCACATCCCTGTATCCCTCCTTCCCCAAATCCCCATACTCTCATGTCCCCACATCCCTGTGTCCCTAAAGCCCCATATCCTTTGTCCCCATATCCCACATCCCTGTGACCCCCCCATCCCTATCTCCCCACGTCCCTAAACCTTCACTTTCCCTCCTTTGCATTGAGATCACCCCCATGCTCTGCTGTCCCCCCGTGTCCCAAAAGGTGTCCCCGTGCTGCACCTCATCCCCCTGCCCTTCCCGTGGGTCTGGCACACGGCCGAGGACAACGAGGACAACCTGCACCCACCCACCGTGGAGGACCTCTGCAAGATCCTCACCGCCTTCGTGGCTGAGTTCCTGCAGCTCTGAGCCATCCATGTCACACGGTGCCACCCGTGTCACATTGGTGTTACCCGTGCCACCCCCGACCTGAGCCCACCGGGGTGATGGGACGACCCCTGGGTGTGCTGGAAACCACCAATAAAGTCTGTGGGGCCTGGCGTGTCCTGTGTCCTGTGCTATCACCCACCATGGGGATATCTATGGGGATACCGATGGGGACATCTATG
The DNA here is from genome assembly GCA_036925125.1 of Oreortyx pictus. Lineage (NCBI taxonomy): Eukaryota > Metazoa > Chordata > Aves > Galliformes > Odontophoridae > Oreortyx > Oreortyx pictus. Next base: position 471,155 of record JAUPFR010000064.1, read on the forward strand.
GGGCCAACTGTGGGGACAGAGGTGGGGACCCAAAATGAAGTGAAATCAAACCAAAGATGGACCTAAAAGAAGTCCAAAACTGACCTATAAGGGACTTAAAATTGACCTAAAAAGGTCAAAGGGACCTATAAGGGACCTAAAAAGAACAGAAAATGAACTTTTAGAAGGGACCTAGAAGGACCTACAAGGAACCCGGAGGAGTCCAAAGTGGACATAAAATTGACCTTACATGGACTCAAAAGGGACCCCCAAAAAGAGACCCAAATTTGATCCATAGTGGACTTAAAATGACCCAAAAGGGACCTTAAGGGGACCCCAAAACACACTGATTAGAGGCCAAAAATTCCGTTTTCCACATGGGAAATGTGGGCAGAAATTCCATCGCCAGATTTTTATGTGGAAAAAGATCCATGAAATAAACTGAAGTAAATCAAAATAAAATGAAAAACAATAAAAAGAAAAAAAAAAAAAGAGCCTCATTTCACAAATATCAATATTCAAATCCCCCAAATTCCTTCTTCCTCATTTCGTGTTTGGAAATCAGAGCAGAATGCTGACACGGACAGTCTGTGGTGACACAGATGTCCAGAAGTGGAGGTGACATTGTGTTGAGGACCATCAACTCATGGAGGTGACGTTGTGTTGAGGACCATCAACCCACAAAGACAACATTGAGATGAGAACTACTATCAGATGGAATTGACGTTGTTTTGAGGACCACTGAACTGTGGAGGTGGCACTGTTTTGAGAGGAAGATTGCTGACTCAATGGAGATGACGTTGTGCTGTGTGGAGGTCCACTGACCCATGAAAGTAACGTTATTTTGAGGACCACTGACCCACAGAGGTAACATTGTGTTGAGTACCACCACACAATTAAGATGACATTATGTTGAGGACCACCAACTCATGGAGGTGACGTTGTGTTGAGTTGAGCGCCACTGCTCCATGGAGGTGACATCGTGATGAGCTGAGGACCACTGACCCAATGGAGGTGACATCGTTTTGAGCTTTTGTCATCGTTCTCAATATATCCATCACCAAAATCAAAAGGAGAGGAGAAAAAAGAACCTTGAGCTGTGGCACATGTTTCCAGCAGAGCAAAGAACACACACACACACACACACACACAAAAAAAAAAGGAAACAGTGGGATACGTTTCAACCGTGTGGAGGAATTTTTACAGTTTTAGGAAGAACGATTGTGGGAGGCTTCCTCCTGCCCCGAGGTAAATCTGATTTTCAAGAGTAAGAGATTTCTCAATTAACAGCTGTTACAGAGCCAACAGTCGTAGAATTAGAATACACCGAGTGTGGAAATACCCACCAGGACCATTGAGTCCAACCCATGGGACATCCCAAATTGGGAGGAACCCGTCAGGGCCACCAGGTCCAACTCATGGAGCATCCCATGCTGAAGGAACCCATACAGATTATTGAGTTCAACCCATGGAACATCCCAAATTGGGAGGAACTCATAAGAATCCTTAAATCCAACTCCTGGAACACCCCAAGTTGGGAGGGAACCCATCAGGACCATGGAGTTCAGCTCATGGAACATCCCAAACTGGGAGGAACCCATAAGGACCATTGAGTCCACCTCCAGCAACAAAACTCCACATTTCTACATCAGCAAATAACTCTGAGAAATATACTAAAGTACTTAAAGTACTTCCATTTTTCTTTATTATTATTTTTTTTTTGAAAGATTAGTGCTCTTTTTTTATTATTATTATTTCTTTTTAATTTTCCACAGGGAACCCCGACTTCATGTCACTCCCTTTGCGAGCAGCATGTATCCCACACTCCCATGGCAATAAGTCACTCTTGGCGACACGCCGCTCCTCGGAGGTGTGAGCAGTTTGGTGAGGAAGTCTGAAGATCCTGAGAGTACGCCTTTGCTGCTGGTCTGTAACCAAAGGAAAAAAAAAATAGTGCATTTCACTACGGACAAACCGAGTCCGAATCGAGTGATGCCGCTGCCTTGATACCAGAGGTGTATGCTATAAAAGAACAGGTAAAAAAATCTTGTAAATCACACACTCATCTTTAATATCATCGAAAGAAAATAGTTAAGAATGCAAGAACTGTTTACAGATTAAAAAAATATCTTTGAAACCATCTGATCTTAAAAATAGACAATAGTAGTGAGGCTTAAAATACAACCACTCGCATTGAAATGTTCCCCAAAGCAGCACCGCCGCCACGCTGTGTCCTCTTGTGTCCCGTGGCCGTTAGGATAACGCGTCGGTCGTTAAAAACGCGGTGTGGGTTGGAGGAGTCACTTTGTCGCACTCTGAGTCCGCGACAGCTTTGCCTTTGCTGGAGGAGGCCGAGCACTCCGAGTGCGAGCTCTCGGCGAGCTTCGAGGTGGAGCGTGCCATCGAGCCGCTCTGGCTCCCGTTGGTTTGTGAGCAGACGTTGCTGACTTTGGCCGCTTTGTTTTTGTGGTGGTTGTTGTACACTTTGTACTTCATCAGGAGGATGAAAATAAAGACGAGCACCGATGCCACGATGATGCCTCCGATAATGATGATCATGGTGCCCCCGAGGAACTGCGCGTGGAGGGACCGGCACTGCTTGTATTCCTCCTGGGTGGTGAACTGCACGCAGCCGATCACTCGGGTTGCGGTCAGAGACGTCAGTCCGTCGTCGTACACAGCCAGGACGCAGAGGTCGTACTCACGTCCTGCAACCAGATCAGTCAAGAAGAAGGATTTACTAGCAGCTGGGATCATCCTGGAAGAGAGAATACGTACAGTAAACATCCAAACGGGTCAAACCTTCGGATTCCTCTTCAGTCTACTCGGTGGAGCTGGATTGCCTTTAAGGTCCCCTCCAACCCCGATCTTCTGGGATCCTGTGGTTCTGTGACCTCAGAGGGCATTCCCAATCCAACCATTGTAGGATCCCATGTTTCTATGACCTCTAAGGTCCCTCCAACCCAACCACTGTAGGATCCCATGGTTTTATGACCTCTAAGGTCCCTCCAACCCAACCACTGTAGGATCCCATGGTTCTATGGACCTCTAAGGTCCCTCCAACCCAACCACTGTAGGATCCCATCATTCTATGATCTTTAAGGATCCTTCCAACCCAACCATGGTAGGGATCCCATCTATGTATGTTCTATGATCAAGTTCTGTGATACTCAAGATCCCTTCCAACCAAACCATGGTAGGATCCCGTGGTTCTGGGATCCCTAAGGTCCCTCCAACCCAACCACTGTGGTATCCCACTGTACTATGATCTTTAAGATCCCTCCCAACTCAACCACTGTAGGATTTCATGGCCCTATGACCTTTAAGGTCCCTCCAGTCCAACCACTGTAGGATCGTGCAGTTCTATGATCTTTAGGAACTCTTCCAACCCAACCTTTCGAGGATTTCATGATTTTATGATCTTTTAAGATCCCTTCCAACCCAACCAGTGTAGGATCCTGTGGTTCTGTGATCCTTAAGATTCCTTCAACCCAACCATTGTGAGATTCCATGGATTATTAAGGTCCCTCCCACCCCAACCACTATAGGATTCTGTGAAAACAGTGAAGTCCACTGCAAGTTCTGATGAATTCTAAGCATTGCTTCACACTAAAATGGAGGAAAAAAGAAATTTTTTTATACATCTTTCCCCCCCGATTTTTCATATGTTTAGACTGGAAAGAAAGAAAAGCAGCGCCTTATTCTGAAGAACATCCCCCAGATATGCACACAGCTGCACCTTTTCAGCCCCAGGCACCAAATTTTGCCCATTACAGCAAAAAATGAAGGGAAAAATATGTCTGTGCGCCATTCATAGGAGCACCAAAGGAGGAGAACACTGAAAATCTGTTCTGAGCTCGCTGGGCTCCATCCCAGCACTAAAACGATGTTTTTGTGGGTGTTTTCTCCTAATTAATCCACATTTCCCCGAATTTTAACTCCTAATTGAACATGGTGGCATTGTGATCTGCACAGAACATCGCCACGTGCTGTGTTTGAGGGGTAATTAATCCGTTGTTCTTATTATTTTTTTCTTTTTTCAGGAAAAGTGGGTTTGGAGAGAAATCTGTGCAGTGATTCATTTGTCACCCAATGGCATGAACAACTCCGAGCGTGTAGATAATGAGAAATTAAATCCAGCACTAACGAACAGGAAGACATACAACATTTAGCAGCTGCTGCAGAGGAGCGCAACAGGAATTCCATGACATTCAAGGCCCTAAATTGTGTTCTAACGATCAATTAACAGGGAAGCAGCTAATGACTCGGTGTTATTTTGTAGCGATCAGTCACAAGAGATGGACAGGAGGACTCCATGGGGTTGGAAGGCTCTACAGCTTGGAGGGCTTCATGGGGTTGGAGGGGGGTTCTACAGCTTGGAGGACTCCAGGGGGTAGGAGGGCTCTATGGATTGGAGGACCTTATAGGTCAGAGGACTCCAGGTTGGATTTATTCCTCATCCCCAAAACTTCCTTGCTCATGAGATATCTATTTCCAACCAACAACCCCAGCGCTGCCTGAGGAACAAATCCCACATCACACCCAAAACAGGTTTTTACTCATTTACCCCAAAGACACCGTGAAGGACAAAACTGAGATCACAGCTCCTAAGGAAAACTCCAGAAATCGCACCCGACCACGGCATGAAATTGAAAAATGCTTGAAAACCACACAACCATCCCCAAAACAGAGCACAACAAGCAGAACAACGAACAAAATTAATTACTGGGAGTCGATAAGGAGCTATGGGCAGGAAACCCCATCTAGGAGCACTCCATAGGGTTCCTATCTGTAGGGCTCTGCCCATCCGCGGAAGGAGGAGTCACTCCACATCATTATGCAAAGCACCGTTTTCCCAAAGTCTGCGTTATTTGGGTGATTCAACCACCACCGAGGGCTCATTTTTCATCACATTTTGTTGTGGTGGGGATGACTCAGTGGAGGGGTCGGGATGGAAATGTGACTAATTACCGTAACGAGCTACGTGCGGCGTGTGTTGGATTACAGCTGTGGCGGACCCACGTGCGGCGTAACAGAAAAGCAGTTCTAAATCTGCCGCACAGCTCTTGAGCAGAGACCAAATTATTCTGGGGGTGTTCCAAAAATACAGAATTTCATCAGTTTTTCGGGCAATTTCAGGCTAATTTTCAGCTGAGTGAGTACGGAAAGGCACAGAGCCCCAGTAAAGGTGGGGGGTGGGGATCCTTCGCTGCGTTCTTTGGGGAAAAAAAGAGTGATTTTGGCCTATTTCAAAAACGTCACAGGAATATCTGCAAATGAGGGAGAGTGGACAATCCTCCACATGTTTTGGTATAATCTTCCCAATGTTTATTTTATTCCACTAATGCAGAGATTGTGAAAAATTTGATTGTTTTGAGAGTTGGCCCTTTGCATCGTTGGTTTGGGGGAAGAACCAATTGGAAAAAAGTCTGGGGAGAAAAAGAAGCGTCACCTGAACATGTTGTGAATCCCACACAAACCCAACAAGTTGAGGTTTAGATGAAGAACTGAAAAAGGAATTTTTTAGGGGCTTTCTTTTGGTGTGGGTTTTTTTTTTTTTTTTTTTTTTTTGTGGAGTATATATATATATATATATATTTGTTGGTTGGTTGGTTTCTTTTCAATCCTCCAGAAACGTTCACATTTTATCCAAAAGTGATTGCATTTTTTTTCCAAAACATCTCTATTTCATCCCCAAAACTCTCTATTTCATCCCCAAAACTCTATTTCATCCCAAAACAACCCTGTTATCCTCAAATAACTATATTTTATTCCAAGACAACTGCATTTTATCCCCAAATAACCATATTTTATCCCAAAATAACTATATTCTATTCCAAAATAACTCAATTTTAACACAAGATTAAAACAAAAAAAAGTTTCATTTCATAATAATAAGGATAACCCTATTTTATCCCCAAATAATTCTGTTATTCCAATACGTATTTTATCCCTAAATAACTTTGTTATCCCAATAAAACTGTTTTAACCCTGAATAACTCTAGGTTGCATTTTTCCTTTGAAACCCTTTGTTTGTGTTCCACACTCAAACGACAAGAAAACCCAACAGAAACCCTCCAAACCACCAACAACAAAAAACACCACTCCCAGAAGAACAAAAACCCAACAATGACCCCCAACAACAGCAACAAACAAATAATGACTCTCAAAGCAACAACAACCCAAGAAGGACTCCCAGAACAACAACAACAACCCAACAAGGACTCCCAGAACAACAACAACACAACACAACAACCACTAAAAATCCCCCCAAACAACCCCAAAACAATGGCAACAACCTAAAATACCCCTCCTTTCCCCCTCCAGATAATAACCCACAGAATCCCAGGCAACAACCACTGGAACAACACCCATTTGGGGATCAACAGTCCCCAAAATGACAACAAAAAACCCACCCCAAAACCACAGCCAATGAAAGACATCAAAACAATGACAAAGGGTGACAAAAAACCCCCAAAATATCCCCAAAATGAAACCAACAAAGTGCACCAAAACTGACAGAACCTCTCAAAAATGACACAAATGGAACAACTCAATGCGGAAACATAATTTCTTTTTTCCCGTTTGGATTCTTATAAATGATAATTCATGACAATATTAGTAATGATTCCTCATCAATAACCACAGGACAGCATTGTGTGGCTGCAGTATTTCATTTCTGTTTTTCTGACCCAATTCTGTCTTTCTTTGACCCGATTCTGTCCTTTTTTTTTTTTTTTTTGAACCAATTCTGTCCTTCGATTCTTTTTTTTGAGCCCATTCTGTCACTGAGCTCACTCCGCTCATTAGGGGGATTATGGTACTGAGATCCAAACATCCACAGAAGGAAAAAAAAACAACAGCAAAAAGACCCTTTTAAGCACAAAACCCAGTTGCAAAAAAAATGTATATTTTCGCAGTGTTCCATTCTAACATTGGAAATCAAATCTGTGGGACAGAAAATGTGGAATGATGACTTTTTCATACAAAGCACTGAGATGTTTTTGATGGAATCAGTGGAAAAAAATGGTTGTTGGGATTTTTTTTGGGGGGGCAGGAGATAATTTATAAATATTTTGGAGAAGAAAATGTGAAATTCAGCTCTGGGACACGTTCTTGTTACGAGCACAGGCTTTTCTCCACTGAACCAAATCTGGAGTTTTTCAGCACGAAATTCCCTAAAAAGCGTGGGAAGTGCTGCGACCACAGCAACGTAAGGGAAATAAACGACAGAAACAGACCCCACATTCACCCATTGCTCAGATTCCCATCTCTAGTGTGGCTCCCATGTTCCCCAGATTCCTCTTTTCCCCTTATTACCCCCCCATTTTTTACTGAAAATGTGGGCTTCCCCCCCCCTTTCTTTTTTTTTTTTGTTCCATGTGACAAGTTTGTTTCCTCATCTATTTGCCCAGAAGAAGGACTTTTTCCCCAAAAATTTTTTGCTCAAATTCTTATTTTTCCCCAGTGTTTGCTCAAAGAAAAGGCCTTACTTTCCTCACCTTCTTCTGCCCAAGAGAAGGACAACATTTCCCAAAATTTTTTCGCTCAAAACAAGGACTTTTCCCCCAGAATTTTTGCACAGAGGAAGGGCTTTGTTTTCCCCACAAGTTTTTCACAAAACCACTCTTCTTTTTTCCTATCTTTTTACTGAAAATATCTACTTCCCCCCCCAGTTTTCTCACATCTCCCTGAATATTTCAAATTTCCCTCTAATTTCCCCACTCCCACCTGAATATCTCAATTTTTCCTCTCATTTTTCTCAACTTTCTCTGAATATCTCCAATTTTCTGATTAATTCCTCACCTCCACCTGAATATTTCAAATTTTTCTCTGATTTCTCACTCCCACCTCAGTATTTCCCACCTCCAATTCTTACTTCTCCCTGAATATCTCCATTTTTCTTTCATTTTTCTCACTCACCACTGAACAGCTCAAACTTTCTTCTGTTTTTCCTCCATTTTCTCTGACTATCTCCAGCTTCCCCCTAACTTCCTCTGCTCCCAGCAGAACATTTTGCACTTCCCTCTAATTTTCCACGCTCCCACCCAAACTTTTCCCATTTCCCCATCATCCCCTTGACTTATAGAGCCATGGAGCAGGGTTACCTGTACACCAGGATCTCATCAGAGGAGCTGTTGTACTGGATCTGGAACATTCGGATCCCGGGGAGGTGCTGCTGGGACGGCCACTGGATGAGTGCGGAGGATGACGTCAACTCCCCCACCACCACCGCCTTCTCCTGAGGCCCTTTTGTCTCATTGGGAAAACTCGATTTGGCTGAGATGAGGATATCGGAAGGGCCGTTCTCCGCCTCCTTCTCACAGTTGGTGCTGTTGGCCAAGTTGGGGTACGGTGTCACTGCCAACTCCACCGGCGCTGTCGACTCTCCAGCCGCATTGGATGCGATGCAGGTGAACATCCCCTTATCACCCAAAGAAGTCCCCACGATATCCAACGTCCCGTTTTCGTATGATGTTGTCCTGGAGGTGTTGGAAACCAGTTTCCCATCGGGTGCGATCCAGCGGACGTAGGGGTCAGGGTCACCAACAGCTTTGCACTTCAAGGAGACGCTCTGCCCCTCACTCACCGTCACTTTTGGGGTGCGGTGCGTGATCATGGGGGGCTCACACACGAATTCTTCCTCTTTGATGGACCAGAAGTACTTCCCCATCAGTTCTGGTGGCGAGGCACAGGTCTCCAAATCGTCCTCCCTGGTGAGACGCCTCAACCACACCAACTCACAGTTACAGTGCAGAGGGTTCCCCCCGAAACTCAGCACCAGCGATGTCAGCGGCGATCCTTTGGATTTGGCGTAGACAGGAATTCTGGAGAAGAGCGGATCTGGAGGGATCTTCTTCAGCTTGTTGGAGGTCATGTCCAAGCGGGCCAACTTGTGCAAGTTGGAGAAGATCCCCTCTGGGACGAACTCGATGAGGTTGTGGTCCAAGCTGACCGTGTTGACGTTGGAGAGCTTGGCGATTGTTTCCCACGGGACGTTGACGAGATTGTTGTAGGACAGATCCAGGTCTTCGATGGTCTCGATGAAGTCATCCAGCGATCCCGGGGAGATGTAGCTCAGCTGGTTGTTGCTCAGGATCAAATGGCGGAGGTTAATTAACCCTTTGAAATGATCCTCGTTGATGTAGGTCAGCCGGTTGCTGTCCAGGTGCAACGCGTGGAGGCCCTTAAGATCGAAGAAGGCATAAGGCATGATCTGACTGATGGTGTTCCTCGACAGCGTCAGGTGGATGAGGTTGGTCATGTTGGCAAAATCCTTCCGGCGCAGTGTGGTGATGAAGTTGTCCATCAGCCGCAGCTCTGCTGTTCTCCGGTCGATGCTGGGGGGCACGAAGAGGAGCCCCGTTTTGGTGCAGAGGATGGTGAAGGATGGGGAGAGGTTCTGACACATGCAGCGCTTGGGGCACAGCATGGCCTTCACCGCCGCACTCACAACCAGCAGGCAGACGAGCAGCCTGTCCATCGTAGGAGAAGGGCAGACCTGGGGGGAGAGCAGCAGGAACCGCCGTTACGGTGTGGCACGGAGCGCTTCGTGTCACATCTACGGGACAGTTCCGTAGGTGAGCATCATCCTTTTGGATTTACAGTGTCATTTTGTCTTTATGTTTTTATTTACGTGTTGTCATTGTTTCCTATTTACGTCTGTATTTATGCCACGCCATCATTCACTTCATATTTACATCGTCCTTTCCTATTTGTGTCATCCTTTCCTATTTATGTCGTCACTAACTTTGTATTTACATCACTGTTTTCTATTTACATCACAGTTTTGTCCTTACTGTGCCATATTAACATAATAGTTTTCAATTTTCATCATCGTTTTCCATTCGCACCGCTGTTCATTCTGTATGTAGGTCACCATGGTGTGCTCACATCATCATCTTATCTTTATAGTAGTGTACTTACGTTGTATTTTCCTATTTACACCATTATTTATTTCACCTTTACGCCATCATTTTCACTTTATGTCATCATTTACTTCGCATTTTCTATTTATTTTCTATTTACGTCATCATTTCCTATTTACGATGTTGTATGTACATAATCATTTTGTATTCACCTCGCCATTTTGTAATTATAAAATTGCAATCATATAATTTTGTGTTTATGTATGACGTCATTTTATATTTCCATCCTAAGTTGCGCTGACATCAAATTTGATTTTGTATATGTCATGATTTTCTATTTGCATCATCATTTCCTATTCACGTCCTACTTAACGTTGTATTTACATCATCTCTTTGTATCTGTGACACCATTTTGTATTTGCAGTGTCATTTTCCTTTTACGTCACAATTTGCTATTTGCATCAGAAATAGATGAAAGAAATGAAAAGGAAATGGGGAAGAAGAAGGAATAAAAATGGGGAAAGGCACTGAAAGGAAACAGAGGAAGGAAAAAAGAGGGGAAAGGCGGAATAAAAAGGGGGGAAAGAAGGAAGGAACAAAAAGGGGGAAAGTAGGAAGGAAGGAAATAAAGGAAAAGACCAAAACAAAACAAAAAAGTGAAACAAAAAAAAAAACAAAAAAGAAAAAAAGGGGAAAAAAAAAAAGAAAGAAGGGGGCAAAGAAGGAAAAAAGGGGAAAATGAAAATAAAAGGGGGGGGGGGGACGACAGAGTTTTTGGCACTGGTTCGTGTTCTGCTTTCACTATTTCTGCATTTCTCCCCTCCCCAGCACCCAGTCACGCTCAGTGTTGGTGATTAACGGAGGCATAATTAACCAAAAATCAGAGCTCTGTGCAGTGCTGCAATTCCCCCGGTTGGCCATTAGCAGATATTAATGGAATTTTAATGGGTTAATGGCCACCAGAGCCGCATTTCTGCTGTTAAAAAAATGGAATTAAGTTTCACTAACGTGGAGCTGAAATTAACGGTCCTGGAGCCCACGATGAGCAAAGTGCCACTATCCCTAAAAATGCACCAAAAAAAAAAAAAAAGGGTAAATGAAAATAATAACAATAATAATTAATTCCACAATGATGGGACCACGTCTAGATCTGGAGCATAAGGAAAACAATTTTGCAACACTGCCCCCTTTGCAATGGATGTCCTCTTGCTCCAAAGAAGTGCCCCAAATCACCCAGAAAATGTCAGAAGGCCCCAAAAATGCTCAAAATCCCCCCCAAAACTCCAAAAACACTCAAAAAAGTGCTCTAAATCCCTCAGAAATTACTCACGAATAATTAATTTTCCCCATTTTGTCTGAAGAATCCCATTATTTTCCCCATTCTGTCTGAAGAATCCCATTATTTTTCCCACTCTATCCCAAGAATCCCATTATTTTTCCCAATCTACCCAAAGAATCCCATTATTTTTCCCATTCTATCCCAAAAATCCCATTATTTTTCCCACTCTATCCAAAGAATCCCATTATTTTTCCCACCCAACCCAAAGAATTCCATTATTTTCCCCACTTCAAGAATTTTATCCTTTTTCTCCACTCTGCCTTAAGAACGACCTTTTTTCCCCGCTCTCCCCAAAGACGTTTTCTTTTGTTATTTCCTTATTTTTCCCTTCCACCAGAGAACCCCTCAGCCAACAGTGCTTGGAGACAGGAGTATTTTTAGCAGCGAGAAGCGTTCGCTGCTGAGTGTCTGCAGTCCTCGTCAGCGCCTGCTGAGTGCTGAGAACAAATGTTCGTATCCAAATATGTCAGGCTTTTTTGTTTTTTCTTTTTTTTTCCTGTTTTCTGTGTGTGTTTTCCTTCCCCTTCACCTCTCCTTTTCCCTTCCTTCCTCTCTACCCCTCTCCCCTTCCCTCCTTTCCTCTTTCTCTCCTTCCCCTTCCCTCTTGCCTTTCCCCTTCCTGTTTCCTTCTCCCATTCTACCCCTTCTCCTTCCCCTTCTCCTCCTTTTCCTTCTCATCTTCCGCTTTCCATTCCCTTTCTTTTCCCCTTCCTATCTTCCATTCCCCTTCCTTTCTCCTTCCCCTTCCATTCTCACTCCCATTTCCTTCATCTTTCCACTCCTTCCCTCTTCCCATTTCCCCTTCCCTTCTCCTTTCTTTCCCCCTTCCTTCCCTTCCTCTTCTCTTCTTCATTTCTTCTTCCTGTTTCCCTCCCTTCCTCCTTCCTCTCTCTTTTTCCTTTCCTCTTCCCTCCTCCTTTCCTCTTACCCTTTCCTCTTCCCTTCCCCTCTTCCCATTCCTTCCCTTTCCACTTTCCCTTCATCTTTCCCTCTCTTCTCTCCATTCCCATTCTTTACCCCTTTTCCTTCCTCTTCCTTCCTTTTCCCTCTCCCCTCACTCCCCCTTTTCCCTTTCTCAACATGCTCTATTTATTTCCTCCCTCAGTGCGAGGTCAGTCCCATGCCTCAGTACAACACACGCCATTAGCAGTTAGCGAGCTAATTAAGCTGTTAATCCAAACATCTGCACCCACCATGGAACTGCCTCCAGGAAATCTCCCAGTTGGTCTCAAGCAGATCCATCTAAACGCAGCAGATAGAAACCACCAGCACGGTGCACGGCCTCAAAGCCCCAAAAATACATTTTTGGGCATAAAATCAAATTTTCTCGCATGACATCGCTTTTTTCCCTGCATGATGGCACTTTTTTGGTGTGTGTGGCATGGTGACCCAACGAGCTCAGCTCCAAGGAAACCCAAGTTAAGCTGCATGCAACTATCAGCAGCACTGAAATAATCTGTTCAATAAACAGTCAACATCACAAAAAAATCCACTTTGAGTTGGACCCAATGGTCAACGCCACCAAGAAATTCAACTTAATCCGGACCCAACAGTCAACACCACCAAGAAACCCAACTTAATCCACACCCAATGTTCAACACCACCAAACAGACCCAACTTAATCCACACCCAATGGCCAACACCACCAAAGCAGAATACATTTGCCATAAAGAAATAATCCAAGTGGGTTTCTCCTGATGATTCATAATTTCTAGGAAGAAGAGATGGAGGATGATAGGAAATCCTAAAACTCTGGGTTTTAGAATGGTTTTGGGTTCATCCTGGTGATTCGTAATGAACCCAGGGCTCCACGGAGAGCCCTCGTTAGAGGGCAGCCCAATTAAAAAGCACAAAAATGGTCATCACTGCTACCCATCCTGATGAGCTGCTCCGTAATTAAAGCCACACATTAAAATATCGTCTGCCACTGTTCCGTCTGGAATGGAGATATGAGGGCACTGCTATCGCCCTGCTCTCAAGACAAAAGAATTAGTTAATCATCTTGTGAATTAGAGATCGCTTTAATTACAGCTGGTGTGTCCTCATTATCCTCCTACCATGCCAAGACGTCCTTAGTTACGCTTTCTGTTCTTTTTGTTTTTCATCTTTTTTGTTCGCCTTTTTTTGTTCTTAATCCTTTTTGTTCTTAATCCTTTTGTTCTTAATCCTATTGTTCTTATTCTTTTTGTTCTTGTTCTTGCTCTTTCCTATTTTTCCAATCTTTCCCATTCCTCTCCTATTTTCTCAATTTCTTTCCCATTCTTCCCATTTCTTTCCCATCTCTCGATTTCTTTCCATTCTTTCCACTCCTTCACACTCTTCCCAGCCTTTCACATTCCTTCTGCACTTCCTTCTCTCCAATCTATTACTCCCAGTCTCTCCAACCCATTCCCATTCTTTCCTATTCTCTTGATTCCCTCCCCATTCTCACTCATTTTCCCACTCTTTCCATCTTTCCCATTCTCTCCAATCTTCCCCATTCCTTCCAATCCTTTTCCATTCCCTCAGTTCCTTTCCCATTCTCTCCAATCCATTCCTATATTTCCCATTCTTCCCCTTCTCTCCATTTCTTTCCCATCCTTTCAATTATTTCCCACTAATTCCATTCCATTCCATTCCATTCCATTCCATTCCATTCCATTCCATTCCATTCCATTCCATTCCATTCCATTCTCTCCAATCTTTCCCACTTTTTACCACTCTTTCCAGTTCTTTTTTTTTCCAATCACTTCCCATTATATTCTCACTCCTTTTTCTTCCCCCCTCCCCCCCTTATTCTCTCACTCTCTTTACTTTACTTTATTCTTTCTATCCATATTTCTTCCTCTGAGAAGTAAAGTCCAGCCTGCAGCACGCAGAGCGATGTTCCTTCCCAATCCCCCTTTGCTCCAAGGACAGCTCAGAATGCCATAAAACAGAACGGTTCCTGACCCCCACCCTCATCTATCGTGATATCACAGAATCGCATCACTGAATCCTATCCCTCAGCCATCACAACACAGAACTGTACCGATACGTGCAGGAATTGGTCAAAAATCCCACAACCTATGCGGAATCTGCATTATTTTTAGGGCCAAAGAGCCCCGTGTCGCATCCCAGCACTTCTTCAGGGCTCACCCTCCTCTTCTCGCTGATGCCATAATTTAGTTTTGAGGAACAACGGGTTAAAAATAAAATCACTCCGCTAAGAGAAAGCGCATAAGAGGGCAAACAGGGCAGTGACGCCGTTTGCTGAGGGTAGAGGGTGAGGCTGAACACGGACACCCTGTCATCATCCTGTTTGCAGGAGCATCCAGGTCACACCCTCAGCAGCATCTGCAGGGCAGACAGGTCGCAATTCGCGGTGGTAATTAGCACGCCACCAGTAACGAGGGTGAGACCTCGAGCGAGGGAAGGATGGCGGAGCAGAAATCACCAAGGTGCTCATTAAGGGCGATTTGGGGTCACCCAGCGCTGCTTTGAGTGGGAGGAGGCGGAGAGGGGTCAGGGATCACCCGTGGAAGTGGTAATGAATCCCTACGAGGAAAATCCCTCTGTCCTCCCCGACAGTGTGTGGCTACCAGGGACTGCCAAACCTCTGATCCTCTCAGGAAGTGCCAATTTACCAAACAAAAAAGGCCATAATTTAAGAGCTACTTGAGCTCTTGACCCACAGCTCGTCCCCATTCACCACTCCCACTCAAAGCATCACAGAGCCATCGAGGTCGGAAAAGACCCCCAAGGTCGTGAAGTCCAACAGCTGAGCGCTCATCACCTTCCTCACTGACCCATCACCACTGCTGTTCATTCATACAATCGTGGAATGATTGAAGTTGGAGAAGACCTCCAAGGTCATTGAGTCCAACCACTCACCACTATGTCCATTCATGACATCATGGAATTATGAAATCATCAAGGTTGAAAAAGTCCTCTGAGATCACCAAGTCCAACCATTGACCCATCACAACATGTCTATTTATAAAATCATGGAAGCATGGAATGGAATTGCAGATTCATTAAAAAAAAATAATGGAATGATTGAGGTTGGAGAAGACCTCTGAGATCATCAGGTCCAACCACTGACCCACCAACACCATGTCCATTTGTATCATCATGGAATTATGGAATCATTGAGGTTGGAGAAGACCTCTGAGATCATCAGGTCCAACCACTGACCCACCAACACCATGTCCATTCATAAAACCATGGAATGATGGAATCGTTGGGGATGTCAATGACCTCTGAGATCATCAAGCCCAACAGTTGATCCCTCTACGTCCACTCATGGAATCATTAAGGTTGGAGAAGACCTCGAGGGTCACTGGGGGACCCAAGAGCTAGCACAACCCCACCACAACCTCAGCAAACTGCAGAACAGTTAATACAGCACTCCGCTGGGTCAGTGGTTGGACTTAAGGATCTTGGAGGACTTCTCCGGCCTCAGTGCTTCCATCATTCCATGATGTTATGAATAGACACAGTGGTGATGGATCAGTGGTTGAACTTGATGGAGGTTGGAGAAGACTTACTTGCTCATCACGCCATGGTTTTATGAATGAATCTACGATTCCACCATTTCACTCAATGATTCCACAATGTTATGAATGGATGGCGGTGGGGGTGGGTCAACAGTTGGACCTGATGATCTCAGAGAACTCCTCCAGCCTCAGCGATCCCATAATTGAACGATTTTATGAATGAACACAGTGGCGATGGGGCAATGGTTGGACTTCCCGCTCTCAGAGGTCTTCTCCAACCAAAGTGACTCCCCAACCCTACAGTTATCCTCACCCCGCACACCCCAATCCCTCTGGGGTTCCCCCAGCCCGACATCCCACTGCTCTGGGAGTGGAAATGAGGGCAGTGGGCAGCTGAGGTGCGTCACACTCACACTCTATACCACCATCTATTGCCTGAAATGAACCAATTCTGCAGACGCAAAGCACGGACTAAAAGGACGACCCAAATTCTCACGCAGAGCTTTTTGTCTCCCATAGCCCTGTGGTTCTCCTGGGAGCTGAGTGAAGATAATTACCAAGAAGAGCACTCCACGCAACGGTGTCGTAATCCAAAGCCATTACATCGGCGCCAAGGGCTCAACGCTCCTTACAGCTCCGGTGGATTATTTCCCGATGCGTTTAATCCCCGCGTCCCACGGTGCTGTAATCGGGATGAGCCACCTCCGCTCATCCCACCCGACACCGTCCGTGTGGAGGGATTTGTTCCCCTTTCGCTCAGAGCTGATGCTGATTTGTCAGAGCCACAAAGCGGTGGCATTAAAAAGATCCCCAAATATCAGCGATCAATGCCATATCTGCACTTTTCCAGTGATGGTTTTCCATTCCCCTCCCCCCCCCAACATTTTTTTCCCCATGGAGAACCGTCAGCCCCAGTCATCTTCATGTAATACACACATTTTTTGAGGTCACCACAGAACACCCACATCTTGGGGTCTCAACGTCATGCCCACTGATTTGGGGTCTCCATAGGACACCCACAGTTTTGGGGTCTCAATACAACACCCACACTTTTGGGGGTCTCCATATAATGTCCACTATCTTTGGGTCTCAATACAATGCCCACAGTTTTGGGGGTCTCCATAGAACATCCACGGTTTTGGGGTCTCCATATAATGTCCACTATCTTTGGGGTCTCCATATAACACCCACAGATCTGGGGGTCTCTACAGAACATCCACAGTTTTGGGGTCTCCATATAACACTCACAGCTTTTGGGGTCCCCATATAAATGTGACACTGCAAGAAGAGACACTGCAGCCCAGTGCAAGGTGAAATACTGCAATACGAGGGATATCCCCATATAATAATGCCCCCAAAACCATCAGCTCATCTCTAATAAAACCCCGAAGTCCTCAGCCCCCACATAATTACAACCCAAGATCACCAGACCCTATACAATAACACCACCAGCTCATGTAATAACACCCCAAAATCACAGCTCATATCTTATAAAACCCCAGACATCTGCCCCCATTTAATAACAAGACCCCAAAGTCACCAGCCCCTATATAATAATGCCCCCAATCACCAGCCCTTATACAATAACTTCCCCAGAATCTCTGCCCCACATAGAAGAGCACCCCAAAATCCCATCCCCATAGACAACCCCCAAAATCACCACCCCATAGACAACCACCCCCCAACATCTTTGCCCCATATGTAGCAGCAACCCCAAATCCCCAACCCATAGACAACTCTCTCCCCAAAGTCTCTGTCCCATAGACAACTCCCCCCCCCCCTTAAATCATTGTCCCATGGACAACCCCACCCCCCCAAAATCTCCACCCCATATTGAATAGCACCCCAAAATCACATTTTCTCCCAACTCTGAAATCTGCCCATTTTTGGAGGGGATGATTTCCTTACAATTCTCATGATCTTAAGTTGCCCATTTGGGGATTTTTTCCCACCCCCAAACCGCCACAACCCCACAAGTGCCCATTTGTAGAATATCTCCCATCCCCCCCTCCCCCCCCACGAATCCTTCTGACCCCCAAACCGCCCACTTTTTGGACTTCCCTCACCAAATCCCCACTGCTCATTTTTGCTGTTTCCCCCACCCAGAACCCCCACGACCCCAAATTTCCATTTTTTGGCCATTTCCCCCCCCCCCCAAACCGCCCATTTTTGGGATCTCCCCCTCTGCAGCTGCAGTGCTGCCGGCGGATCCCACCCCCTCCCCCCCCTTCTCCCCGCACCGGGAGCACCGCTGACAATGACACTGCAATTTATCAACCGTGGGGCAGGGGAAACCACAAGGTGAAAAATTAATCGGAAATAATTAGAAAGAATTAAAAATATTCCCCAATTAAAAGGCTTAGAGCCACGGAAGGAAAAGAGAGAAGGATTAAAAATATTAAAAAAAAAAAAAAATGACGACGGGAAGCCGTCAGGAGAACCCCCCCCACTCCACACCTTCATCACCACAGGAAACGACACGGTGAGAAACGAATTAAAAATAATTAAAAGGATTTCGAAATGACCACTGATTAAAAGATTGAAAGACACAAAAGGGTAAGAATTAAGAATATCAAAAAATAAAAATAATTAAAAAAAAACATCGGGAGGATAAATCCGGCTCCCCCCCCCCCCGAGCCTTCATCCCCACCATCATCATCATCAGTGAAACAGCGCCTTCATCCCTTTGCCCTCATCTTCATCGTTGGCCCCATTCGTTATGGCCGTTCTCATATTCACCATCTTCGTTAACCCTATCCCCGCTCTCCTCCTCCTCATCTTCATCGCCATCCTTCTAGCCCTCACCATCTTTCTTAATTAACCCCGTCCTCATCCTCGTCCTCCTCATCACCCCCGCCCCCCTCATCCTCATTTCCATCCCTGTCTTAATTAACCCTATCCTTACCCTCTCCCTCCCATCTTCATCCCCATCCTCATCTTCATCCCCATCTTAATTAACCCCATCCTCACTCTCTTCCTCATCTTCATCCCCACCTTCCTCATCATCTTCATCCCCATCCCATCCCATCATCCTTTCATCTTCATCCTCATCCCCACCCTCCTCATCATCACCTTTGAGCCCACCCTCATCTCCTCCTCATCCCCATCTTAATTAACCCCACTCACACCTTCTTCCTCATCTTCACCCCCACCTTCCTCATCATCTTCATCCCCATCACATCATCCTTTCATCTTCATCCTCATCCCCATCTCTTCCTTCATCCCCATCCTCCTCATCCTCACCTTCATCCCTATATTCAATAACCCCACCCTCTTCTCCATCTTCATCCCCATCTTAATTAACCCCATCCTCCTCCCTTCCCTTCATCCCCATCCTCCTCATCCTCACCTTCGTGCCCACCCCATCCTGATTAACCCCATCCCCACCCTCTTCCTCCCCATCTTCATCCTCCCCACCAGCAGCAGCTTCACCTCTACCCCGCTCCTCCTCCTCCTCACCTTCATCCCCACCCTCTTCACCGCAGCCCTCCTCCTCTTCGTTACCGTTCTCATCTTAATTAACTCCAATTAACCCTGCCCTGCTCAACCCCCCCACCATCACAACCTTCATTCCCACCCCCCCCATCTTTCATCTCTTCCCTTCATCTTCATCCCCACATCCCCCATCCTCCTCCTCCTCAACCCTTCACCATCATCCCTGCCATCAAAATCTTCATCCCCACCCTCATCATCCTCATCTTCTTCTCAGTTAACCCCAATTAACCCCTCTCTCCTCATCCTCACCCCACCACCATAACCTTTATCCCCACTCCCCCCCACCCTCCTCCTCCTCTCCCTTCACCTTCATTCCGTCCCCATCTTCACCATCAAAATCTTCATCCCCACCCTCATCATCTTCATCTTAATTAACTCTAATTAACCCCTCCCTCCTCACCCCCCCATCACAACCTTCATCCCCACCCCCCCCACCCTCCATTTCTTCATCTTCATCCCCACCTTCCCCTCCCCATCCCCACCATCACAAACTTCATCCCCACCCCCCCCTCATTAGCACCTCCATCCTAATTAAACCCATTATCATCATCACCCCTCCCCCCCTCACTCCCCCTTCCCACGAGCATCCCTTCACCCCCCCCCCCTCCCCCCTTTGGTACCACTCCCTCTCACCTGCCGCCCCTACCCCCGGGGCTCGCCCCGCTCCGTCCGTCCTCCTCCGCCGCCTTCACCCATCGCTCCGCACTGCTCCGATCTCTCCGGACCCCCCCCGAACCCCCCCGGTACCGCCGGAGCGGAGCGGAGCGGAGCGCTCCGCGATGCCGCAGCGCCGCGCCCGCACCGGGAGGCGGGGCCAGGCCGAGGCCACGCCCACTTCCCCCGCCTACAACGCTGTTGCTGCTATGGGGGTGTGGCCTAATATTGACCCCGCCCACTTCGCTGCGTGCACCATTGAGTGGTTGGGGGGGCGTAGCCTTGAATAGACCACGCCCACAGAGACAGCAACAGATGTGCGTTTGGAGAGGGGGCGTGGCCTCGCGACGACCCCGCCCACAGAAACGGTCGGCTGAATGCGGGGGCGTGGCTTCTTGAATGCCCCGCCCCCAATAGCGCTTGTGGGCGTGGCGTCACTGTGGCCCCACCGACATCACAAATATAGGGGAATAACCCTAATGAGGTGCAGCTGGTGCCGTTAATGAGTCGGATTTTGTCCTAAAGGAGTGATGGATTATCACTTAATTAGAAGGGATTATCTTTTGATTAGTCGGGGTTATGCCCTTAATTATAATAGATTTCCCCTTAATTATAAGTGTTCTTCCCCATTAATGAGATCACCCTTTAATTATAAGGATTTTTCCTCATTAACTGGATTGCCCCTTACTTTGGAGTATATTTCCCCCTCATTAATGGGATTACCTCTTAATTAACATGCTTTTTTCCTCCTCCAAATTGGGATTACCCCTTAATTTTGGGGCTATTTCCCCCTATTAATGGGATTACTCCTTAATTAATTTTTCCCCCTTACATTGGGATTACCCACTAATTATGTGGGCTTCCTCAAATGAACAAGGTTACTTCCCTTAATGACAAGGTGTTTCTTTCCCCTGTAAACATTATTACCCTTTAATTACGACTTCTTCATTGGGTTTGATGTTTTTGCCTTGTTTCATTTGTTAATTAATTAAAGAAGGGAAAGCTCTACGCTACAGAGACCCCAAAAGAAGGGAAAGCCCCCAAACACCCCCAGTTTCCTGCCCGCTCTACTTGTTTTAACGAACCTGTCCCTGTTAATCACATCACGTTGGTGGGCTCCTAATGACTGCTAATTGCTTTGGTTCCTCTGGGCCGTAACGAAGGAATCCGTCTCTGCGGCGTTAATGGGTATGGGCCGCAAATGTCCCAAAACAATGGGGATTTCTGTGGGATTTCTCCCTCAATTCTGAAGTATATGGAGCTGCCCATATATGGGGTGTCCCTACACCCCATATATGTCATTATGGGATGGCAATGGGATGGGATTGGGATTTGGGTAGGGAATGGAACTGGGATGGGAGACTGGGGATGGGAACAGAATTGGAATGGGAATGAGATTGGGATGGGGAATGGAACTGGAATGGGAGGGTCTGGGATAGAGACTGGAAAGAGAACAGATTTGGGATGGGATTGGGAATGGGATTTGGGATGGGGATGGCACTGGGATTGGGATGGGGAATGGAACCGAGATGGGGAATGAGATGGAAACGGGTTGGGGAATGGGACTGGGATGAGGAATGGGATGGGGTATGGAACTGGGATGAAGAATGGGATGAGGAATGGGATGGGGTATGGAACTGGGATGAGGGATCGGGGAATGGGATGAGGAATGAGATGGGGTATGGAACTGGGATGAGGGATCGGGGACAGGGGAATGGGGTAGGATGAAGCCCCGCACGTTCTGAGCTCAATAACATTGGTATTTCTCCCCATGAGCTCTGCAGGACCACCAAACCGAGGTTGGAGCAGTGTGGGGGTTGGGGGTGGGACTGCCTGTGTCACACCGATGTCACACATCATGTTGACGAGCAGCACTGCCTCCGTTAATCCATTAACTCCACGTCCTCATTAAGGCTGTGTGAGAGCCGTGAAGGTGAACTCCGAGAGATCTCCTGTGCTGAGGGGAGAAATTCCGCTGGTCTAGGCCGGAAGCGAGATGAATCGTTTCGTTTTCCTGTTATAATTAGAATCTTGGGGGGTTGGAAGGAGATGATGATCTCTCAGGTCCCTCCCACCAACCGCTGTGGGATCATGCAGGTTGGGGATCTTCAGGGTCCCTCCAACACAACCATTGGAGGATCCCATGGTTCTGTGATCTTTAGGGCTTCTTCCAACCCAACCTTTTGAGGATTCCATGATCTTATGACCTTTAGGGTCTATCCCAACACAACCACTGTGGGATTTCATGGTCTCAAAGGCCTCTTCCAACCCAACCATTGTAGAATCCCGTGGTTCTGTGATCTTTAGGGGCCCTCAAGCCCAACCGCTGTAGGATCTCATAGTTCTATGATCATTAGGGACTCTCTCAATCATTGTAGGATCCCATGGAGCTATGATCTTTAGGGTTCCTCCACCGCAACCATTGTAGGTTCTCATGGTTCAATGATATTTAAGGTCCCTCTGAACATAACCACCATAGGAACCCATGGTTCAATGATCTTAAAGGCTTCTTCCAGACCAACCTTACAAGGACTGCATGATCTGAGGATCTCGAAGGCCCACCCCACCCCACCCCAACCCAACCATCATAGGATCTCATGGTTCTGTGATCTTTACAGTTTCTCCACCTTAACCACTGTAGGATCTCATGGTTCCATGATCATTAGGGACTCTCCCACCCCTACTGTTGTAGGACCCCTTGGTCCTATGACCTTTAAGATCTCCCAACCCAACCACTGTAGGATCCCATGGCCCCAGGATCTTTAAGGCCTCTTCCAACCCAACCGTTCCACAATTTTTGTGCCCCTGAGAAGATGCAGAAGGGCCACAACTCAGCCCTTCTCTCTCTTCACATTTCCTCCTCTGCTTCTCATCCCTCAGAAATGAGGACCGGACCTAAAAACATACATACATACATAAAAATGAAACACTGGACAGAACTTCAGCACTATTTTTTTCTACCCTAAAAATGGTGAGACACCCAAGCATTTCCTCCAGGAGGTTCATCACTGTTTCACTTTTAAACGGACTTAATTAAGCAGACAGTGATTTAACAGAGAGAGCGACAGACGACGGCTTTCCCCTTTTGGATTAATTACAGGCATGAGTTGGAAGAGTGGCAAAGATATCCCTTCACGCAATGGATGCCCCGGAGATATTTCCTTTGCTCCTTTCTCATCAGAGCTGGGATCATCTCGTATTTTTAGCCTAAATACTGCAGCTTAATCTGGATAATAGTTGGTAATAGCAGCTTATGCAAAGCGGCAAGCGTAGAAATTACGGGGAGGAGAAAAAATCAGAAAGAAAAATTGCGTAGAAAGGCGAAATTAAGCAGAAAACTCACAAATAATCATCAGAAGGGGGTGGGGAGAGCTTTGGGATGGGAAATCTGTGGTGTTCCCATAGGGACGGGAATTCCTCAAAGAAAGGAAATGATTTCGCTTTTGGGAAAGAATGAATTATTCCCATTATTTGGGATGAGGATCTTCGTTTTGATGTTAATGAGGGAATGCTATTTATGCCATCAGGGGGAAAACGTCCCCATATCTGTTGGAAATGAGTAAAGGAAACTGAAGTTTTGGGGTTCTTTGTGCTATAAATGGGAAAAAAGTCCCCAATACGTTGGTAACACAGAAGAGAGATTGATTGGGGAATGAAGTGTTGGGTTTTCGGGAACGATTCTTTGGGTTCTCAGGGAACAAAGTGTTGGATTTATGGAAACACTGGGTTCAAAAGAACAAAATATCTTTGTCTTTTTTTTTGGGGGGGTGGAAACGATCCCTTGGGTTTGGGGGAATGAAGGGTTTTGGGGAAGAATCCATTGAATTTGGAATTATCCCCTGCTTTGGGGGAATTAACCTTTGGGTTTTGTGGAATGATGCACTGATTTTTTGGGGAACAAAACGTTGAGTTTTGGGGAATGATCCATTGGGTTCAGATTTATCTATGGTTTTTTTTGGGCGGGGGGGAAACAAATCACTGTTTTTTGGGGAACGATCCATTGAGTTCTGGGGAACAACACATTGGGATCTGGGGGAACGAGGTGTTGGGTTTTCAGGGGCTGACCCCATTTTTGGCTTTTTTTGCCCCCCAAACCGAGGAAGCAAAGAGGCATCACTCTGCTGAACAATTCCTTTTTGGCCTTAAAATGAGAAGGAAACTCTCAAGACATCCCCGTCCTTAATCCCAATTAATCAGCGCGCACTGACGAGCCCTCAGGCGCCGGATCCCCTCCCCCAATTAGGGGTTGGGGCCGTGCTAATGAAGTCGGACACCGCCGCTTTTCACACTCCCTTGTCAAATTAATGATGAACCCCATTCCTGATGACCCCCCCCCCCCCTCATCCCCCAGATCCTTTCTGGGGACAGCTGCACTGTGTCACTGTGGGAGAGAACGGCTTTGGCAGCAGTGGGCAGAGCTGCTCGTTTTCACACTCAGGTTAACGAAGCGTTGCCACCACTGTGGGGGGGGGGAATTCCTGATGAGGGACTTGAGGGGGGACAAATTTGGGACCAAAAAGGGACAGTTTGGGTTACGTGGGGTTTTGTTTTTGTAATGATTTGTTATTTACCTTTATGATGGCGTTTTATATTTTTGAATTCATTTATGAATTCCACAAATTATGATTAAAATGGTTTGGTGGCCGTATGGGGCCCTTGGCTGCTCTATAAGGTCCCTGAGTGCCCTACGGGACCCTTGGAGTCTCTATAGGGTCCTTGAGTGCTCCACGGGACCCTCCTGGAGGCTCTATAGGTCCCTTAGATGCTCCATACGGCCCCTGAGCAGTCTCTAAGGTCCTTGAGTGCTCCAGAGGACCCCTGGGGGCTCTATAGGGTCCTTGAGTGCCCTATGAGGCCCTAAAGTTCTCTGTGGGGACCCTGAGTGTTCTATTTGGGCTCTGGGTGCCATATAGGGCCCTTGGGTGGTCTGTAGGACTCCTGGGAGGTCCTTATGGCCCTTGGGTGCTTTGCAGGGCCTCTGAAAGCTGTTCGGGACCCATGGTTGTTCTAAAGGATCGCTGGGTGCCCAATGGATTGCTCTGTGGGGTGGGGAAGTGCAAAGAAAGCAAAACGCACCCCCGCCACTCCTGCAATGCTCGCTGCCATAGCAACAGCATCTCCCTTCCCACCCTGTTGTCATGGCAACAGGGAATCTCCCTCTCTCCCCCCCCCCCCTTCCCCTTTATGATTCGAAAAAATGAGGATAAATCAAAGACATTCAGCAAAGTTTGGGCTGGCAACGCCAAAAGAAAACACCAAATAATGGCGGCGGAGTGGGAGCAGTGGAGGAGGAGCCAAACATTCGCATTTCCCCTCCCCCAAAATTAACTATTAAGCAGCTTAAACCCCTGGCTTAATTAACTTCTGGGGGCCAGGTGGGAATAACTGCACCTGGACACTAATTAATTGCAGGTAAATTAATCCCGACAAGAAAAGGTATGATGGAAGGAGAGAGATCCCCCCAGAAAAGGGAAAAAATGGATTTGTAAAGGAAAATAACAACCCAAATTCCCCATATTTCCCCCCATTTTGCAGCCAGCAAAGTGAACCCGTCTCTGGCAGCAGTTAATTTTGCCCCATTAAAACAATCCTAATTAAAACTCCAACGCATTTTGTTCTTGCGGCGGATCGTTACCCAACATCGTCATGATGTCATTCCATGATGAGGCAATAAAAAATAGCAGTAAATGAACTTAATTTACTAATTAATTTACTAATTAAAACACAGCCTGCCCCCCCCGTGCCACGCTAACGACCCATGCCGGGGGCTGATAATTACCAGCTGGAGGCTTGGGGTCATCTGAAGAAGAGGTTGGAGTTTTGGGGTCAACTGTGGCTGATCGTAGGGTTTTTGGGTCATCCAATGCCAATATTGGGGTTTTGGGGTCACCTATTGGTGATATGGGTTTTTTTTTTTTGCGCCATCTGTTGTCAACGTTGGGGTTTTCTTGGGTCATCCAATTGAAGTAGTGGAGTTTTGGGGGGGGTCACGCATTCCTAATATCGGAAGTTCGGGGTCACCTGTAGACAACGTTGGAGTTTCAGGGTCAATTGTGTCTGATTTAGGGTTTTCTGGGTCGTCCAATGACAATATTAAGGTTTAGGGGTCATCTGTTGGTGATCTGGGTTTTTTTGGGTCATCCGATGGCAACACTGGTATTTTTTGTGTCATCCATTGGCAGGAATGGGATTTTCTGGGTCGCTGTTGGTGATACTGGGGGTTTGCTGGTCAATCTTTGGCAGTGTGGGGTTTTTTGGGGGTCACCTATTCCTAAAATTAGAGGTTTAGGGTTACCTGTAGACGAGGTTGGAGTTTTGGGGTCAACTGTGAACAATTTTAGTTTTTTTTTGGTCATCCAATGACAGTGTTGGGGATTTTAGGTCATTTCTTGGTGATTTGGGTATTTTTTGGTCACCCGATGGGTCACAGAATGGCACTTTTGGGGTTTTTGGGTCACAGTTGGTGATATCGATGTTTTGGGGTCAACAATCACCAACATCATGTATTTCAAGTCATTTTTCAATGATTTAGGGTCTTTTCGGGGGGCCCTTCTTGGGCTAAATTGTATTTTTTGGGTTCTCCCCTTGGTGACATTGAGGTCTGGCGCTCAATGGGTGTAAATTTTGGGGTCTTTTGGGCTTTTTTATGAATTCTGTATCTCCTGCAGCAATGGTAGAGCAGCAACCCAACGTGCTGCGCTCTTGCTCCAAAAACCCATTTATTTCCACCTTTCCCCCTCAAAATCCTATAAAGAAACCCCATTCCCCCCCATGTGACATACGGGGTATCCTGAATCCCTTTGGGATTTCTCCTGTTAGAGGTGCTGCCGCCGGTGCCGGAGGATCTCTGTGGGGGTGAAGGAGAAATCCCGCTGGCATGTGTCACAGTGGTACAACCGCTGGAGGGCCGAGGTCTGGGGGCAGCTCTGGGGTTCCTCTTCTGGGGGATCTGCGAGGAAAGAGTGGGGTCACACCCTCCTACCTCCACCCCATGCCTGTTTCCCGCATCATCACCCCCAAAAACCCCTTTTGTTTCCCAAAAAACAACTCCAAAAACCCTTTTCCCCATCACCAACCTACAAATTCCCTTTTTTCCCATTACCAACCCCAAAGCCTTCATTTTTCACCCCATCATCAATCCCCAAATCCCCTTTTTTTCCTCCCATCACCAGCCCCCAAACCCCTTTTTCCCAACACCAAACCCCCAAACCCATTTTTTTCCCCAACCCCAAAACCATTTCCATCTCCCATCCCCTCAAGACCCTTTTTCCCATAGTCACCCCTTTTTTTCTGGACTTACCCCAAAACACTTCTACTCCAAATCCAACCCAAAAACTCTTTTCTTCCATAGAGCCCAGGGCCCCCATCCCCATAGAACCCAGGACATCGATCCCACAGGACCTAGGACCTCAATCCCCCCAGAACCCAACACCTCTGCCCCAAAAACCCAGGACCCCCATCCCCATAGAACCCATGATATTGTCCCCATGACCCCCCCCCCCGACATTCCCACCCCGAGGACCGACCCTCTGGCGGCCGACATGCGTTCTCATGGCAGATACGCTCCATGGGGGTGAAGGGCGCGTGGATCCCGCAGTGGGGACACGTCCAGAAGCTCCGGAGACAATCATTGTAGAGGTCTGCGTCTGTCTGCGGGGGGCACGAGGAGGTGACGGGTTACAACAGGGACACGAGGAGGTGACGGGTGACAACGGGAACCAGGACGGCGCGAGGGACACGCCACTCACCGCCAAGCAGTTGTAGGTGAGGAATTCAGTCACGCGGTGACCGCCCTTGGTTTCATGGGGTTTCATCTCCATCCCCTGGAAGAGCCCTGGAAGATGCGGCAATGCCGTCACCGTTTGGGGACCAACATAGAGCGAGCGCTGCTGCAGAGCCGTCAGCTGGCGAAGACGGTACGGAACCTGGCGGGGGGGAAATGTGGGGAGGGGTCACCCCAAGTCCTCCTCCGACCCAACGTCATGCTCCGCGGATGGGATCTGTCTCCGAGGGGGAACCATTCTCATTAGGGACTGATGGGATCCCCCAAACTTCTTCTCCAGGGACAGGTTCTGCAGCCCCAGTGTCACCTCACTGGCTCTACACTGGGCTCCCAGTGAGCTCTTATCACCCCTGTACTGGTTTCCAGCCTACAGGACACCTCCCAGTACGGCTGTGTCCCTCTCGTAATGGGATTCTGTCCTGTTTGTCCAAGTTCTGTTGGACAGCACCAACATGTCCCCAATTTTGTGTCAATAAAATCTATATCCGCCCGATTTTCTGTCATTAAAAGACCAAACCATCCCCGTTTTCATGCCACGAAACCACCCAAACCAACATGACCCAACAAAGCAAACCCCACAAAACCCAAAGAACACCAATAAAACTCCAACAATAGTCAATAAAACCCCACAAACCCAACCAAAACCCAATAAATACCCAAAAACCCCAACCAATTTCCAATCCAACCCAACAAAACCCAAATAAACCCCACAAAATAAAACAATTCTCAGTCAAATCCATCAAAACCTCAACCCAACCCTACCTCAACTCAATCAAACCCCACAAAAAAACCCCAAATCCCAATATATACCCCAATAACCCAACCAACCCCCAACCCAACTCAACACAACCCCACTCAACTCACCAATCCCCACTAAAACCCAACCAAATCCCCAACCAAACCCCTGACTAAACCCCACAAACCCAACAAAACCCCATTAACCCCACAAAAACCCAACCAAATCCCTAACCAAACCCCCCAATACTCAACCAACCCCAACACAACCCCACTGAACTCACCAAACCCCACCAAAACCCAAACAAATCTCTAACCAAGCCCCCCAAAAACCCAAACAAACCCTACTCAAAACCCACAGAACTCGACCAACCCCCAACCCCAACCCCCCAAACCTACCTCCTCCTGCAGGAATTCCAGCAGTCCCCGTTTCAGCGTGGCCACGTCCCGCTCCCCGGGCTCTGCCCCATCGCTGCTCCCCAGGCACTGATCCAGGAGGCACTCCCAGGTGGCACGGAGCCGCAGTGTGGTCCCCAGGAGCCGCAGTGCTGAGTCGGGGTCTGGGAGGAGCAGCTCCAACCATTGGTCCGCCACCAGCAGCGTGCAGTCTGCGTTGGTGTCCAGAGAGCGGGAGAAGAGCAGGAGGGTCTGGGGGTAGGGGGGAAGGGAGAGGGGTTATGGGGGAGGAAGAGGGGTTGGAAGGGGAAAGGGGGAGGGGAATGGGGTGTGGAATGGAGGGGAAGGGGAAGGAGAGGAAAAAGGAAGAGGATGGAGCGAGAGGACAGGGAACAGGGTGTGGGGAAGGGGATGGAGGGGAAGGGGATGGAGGGCAAGAGGAAAACAAGAGAGGGGAAGGGGATGGAGAGGAAGGAGGAGAGGAAAGGGATGGAGAGGAAGGAGGAGAGGAAAGGGATGGAGAGGAAGGAGGAGAGGAAAGGGATGGAGAGGAAGGAGGAGAGGAAAGGGATGGAGAGGAAGGAGGAGAGGAAAGGGAAGAAAGGGGTGCAGAGGAAAAGGAAAGGCAAAGAAGATGGAGAGAAATGATGGAGAAGGGGAAAAGAACGGAGAAGAATGGGATGGAGAAGAGGGAGAGGAAGAAGGAGAAGGGGACAGAGAAGAGGAAGGGGAGAAGGGGAGGAAGAGGAGGACGGTGCAGCATATGGGGAGCCCACCTGCAGTGCAGGGATGCGGATGCAGTTGACCAGGAAGGGCTTGGTGGTCTCCAGCAGCGAGACAAAGGCGAGGAGCTGGTGGCGACAGTTCAGCCCGTCCTCTGGGGGGAGGGGGGACATCTCAGACAGGTTCAGTCCCTCCCTGGGTCCAGTGACCCCAAAAACCCAATAGTGCCATCACGTGAGCCCTGAAAAATAATGACGCTGCCCAAGGGGTGACCAAAAGCTCCCCAAAATTGGCAACGCATGACCCAGTCTTCGATATCACCAGCGGGCGAACCAAATATTGCCAATGGTGGTCCCCAAAAAACCCCACAAAATCATCAACAGTTGACCCCCAAACTCCCCACAATATCGCCAATGGATGACCCAATCCCCCTGGCATTGCCAATCAGTGGCCCAAAAAAAACAAAATAATCACTGGGAGATGAAAAAAAAAAACCCAAGTATCCACAATAGATGACCCCCAAAAACCCAAAATTGTTAACAGGTGATCCAAGAAAACCCAAATACTGCCCATGAGGGGTCCTGAAAACCCCCAAACCATCAACGAGTGACCCAAAAAAAACCAAACATCACCAATGAATGGCCTAAAAACCCCTAAAATCATCAACAGGCGACCCAAAGAAAAGTATCACCAATGGGTGACCCCAAAAGCCCCCAAATCATCTGTGGGTGACCCAAAAAACCCAAGTATTGCTAATGAACAGCCCCAAAACCCCAAAATCATCAACGGGTTCACAAGAAAACCAATTGGTTGACCCCAGAACACCCAACAATTGCCAATGAGTGGCCTGGAAACCCCCAAATCATCAATGGGTTCACGAAAAAACCAACTGGTTGACCCCAAAATATCCAACAATTACCAATGAGTGGCCTGGAAACCCCCAAATCATCAACGGGTGACCCACAAATCCCGAGCATCGGCCCCAAAACCCACATTATCGCCCACCCACCTTTGGTCCCATCGTGCTCTGTCCGCTCCCGCACGTGCAACAGCTCGGGGCTGGTGGCGAAGACACACGTGGGATGGAGCACGACGCCCTGCTTGCTCTTGGTGTGAAAAATCTGTGCAAAAGAACCAAATCAGCCCCACAGAAAACCCCATTTGTCCTAAGAGGACGGAGAGGAGAAATGAAATCCTCCCCTCCCACCCCGAAAGGCAGTGGCCGTTGGGGGGCACCTGATCAGAATCCTTGCGGCTGTCATTGAGGGGGTCGGGGACGGCGAGCTGCGGGTACAACCCCCGACACAGCACCAGTTTGAGCAGGGAGAGGTGGGATGCGCTCAGGACGGAGCTGGAGACTGCCTGCAGCTCCGCCATGTCATGACGCAGCTGGAACTGAACGTCCTGGAGGGATCGAACCCAAAAATAAACTCAGAAATCCCAGAAACATAGATCCTACGGAAGGGATTCAGCCCCAAATCTTGAGCTGGGATTGAGCCCCAGAACACTAAATCCTGAGGCGGGATTTGGTCCCAAAGATCCAAATCCTGATGTTGGATTGAACCCCAAAACCCAAATCTTGAGATGGGATTAAGCCCCAAAAATACAAATCCTGAGATGGGACTGAGCCCCAAAAGCACTAATCCTAAAGAAGGGATTGAGCCAAAAGAAAAAACAAATTTTGAGGTGGGATATGGTCCCAAACCCACGAATCCTACAGAAGAAATTCAGCCCCAAATCCTGAGCTGGGATTGAGCCCCAAACCTCCAACTCCAGATGTGGGATTTCACCCCAAAAACTCCATCTCCAAATCGCTTCTCCCCAACCCACTCCCTCACCCCAAAAAGCCAGGATTTCTCCCCACCCCCCTCCCCTGCAAATCCTCACCTGGAGGTCCACACCGCGCTCCCGGGACCCCCCTCCTTCCTCCTCTTCCTCCTCCTCCCCCCCCGAGGATGTGGCAGTGCCGTGGCGCAGCCGCAGCACTTTGCGGGGTCGCGATGCGGTGCTGCTGTGGGATCGGTACAGGCGGTGCAGAGCGCGGCGTTCCTGGCGCTGGGTGGGGGTCCGGGGATCGTTGGAGGGGGGTTCCATGAGGTGATGGTCCCGGAGCAGCTCCTGGAAGGGGAGAGGGTCAAAACTGGGGTGTTTTGTGGTGGTTTGGGGGGGGATGATGGCAAAAATGGGGCGGGGTTGGGGTGGGATTCAGTGATTTGGGCAATTTTGGAGTGAGATTGGGTGGTTCGGGGCAATTCTGGGCTGGGATTGTTTGGTTTTGGGGGGTACTGGGTGGTTTGGGGTAATTTTGGGGTGAGGCTGGGGTGGGATTGGGTGGGTTTTGGGGTGAGACTGGGTGGGTTTGGGCAATTCTGAGGTGGGATTGAGTTGTTCTGGGTGAAAATGGGTGGGTTTGGGATCATTCTGGGGTGAGATTGGGTGGGTCTGGTCAATTATGGAGAGAGACTGGGTGGTTTTGGGGTGAGACTGAGTGATTTATGGTGGGAGTGGGTGGTCTGGGGTGACACTGGACAGCTTTGTGCATTTCTGGGGTGGGTTTGGGTTGGAGCGATTTTGGGGTGAGATCAAGGTGGTACTGGGGGGACTTGAGGTGGGATGAAGGCGAAAGTGAGGTGGGTTTGGGGTAAAAAGGGGCAGTTTGGGGGACCCACAGCTCACCTGGAACTGGCGCCGCAGGTTGGCAGCCTCGTAGAGCCGGTGCTCTTCCAACCCGCGCCGACGGCACCACTTCCGCGAACTGCCAGCACGCTCTGACTTCACCTGGTTGGGGGGCACCAAAACGGGGACAGTTGGGTGCTTCCATGACCCCAAATTGGGGCACTTTGATGCTTTAATGACCCCAAATTGGGGTGGGGTCCCTTTGGGTGGAGGGATCCTGTTGAGGTGGGGGTCACTTTGGGGCTGGACAGATTCAGAGCACCAAAATGGGGACATACAGCTGCTTCCATGACCCCAAATTGAAGGGGGTGGTTCTTTGGGGGAGGGTCCTGCTGAGGTAGGGTCCCTTTGAGGGGGGGGTCCTGTTGGGGTGAGGGTCATTTTGGGGTTGGATTCCTGTCATGGTTTTATGATTTTTGGTATTGGTATTCCACATCATAACAACATGTTGCATGAAGCCCTGTGCAGGCCCTTTCACTTTGCTTCGCTTAATAGCAAAGCCAGCTCGCAGGAGGATCTGGATTATTCTCTCTCCTTTCTCGAAAACTTCCCCTGCTGTATTGCCCCACACAATGATGTCATCAATGTATTGTAAGTGCTCAGGAGCACCACCCTGTTCCAATGCAGTTTGGATCAGCCCATGACAAATGGTTGGGCTGTGCTTCCACCCCTGGGGCAAACGGTTCCAGGTGTACTGAACGCCCCTCCAGGTGAAGGCAAACTGCGGCCTGCATTCTGTGGCCAGAGGAATTGAAAAGAAGGCATTAGCAATGTCAATAGTGGCATACCACTTGGCTGCTTTTGACTCCAGTTCGTACTGGAGTTGAAGCATGTCTGGCACAGCAGCACTCAGTGGGGGTGTGACTTCATTCAGGCCACGGTAATCTACCGTCAGCCTCCATTCTCCACTGGCTTTACGCACTGGCCATATGGGGCTGTTAAAAGGAGAGTGAGTTTTACTGATCACTCCCTGGCTCTCTAGCTGACGAATTAGATTATGAATGGGGAGCAAGGAATCCCTGTTAGTGCGGTACTGTCGTCTGTGCACCGTTTTTGTAGCAATCGGTACCTGTTGCTCTTCCACTTGTAGCAACCCCACAACAATTCCTTTGGAACGGACGGTTTCAGTGCACAAAGACAGTGTCATTCAGGCGTTTCCATACTGCCAAACTGCAGCAGTTATAGAGGGGTCTTTTTAACCCCCCCTCCCCCCAAAACATGCCCTTCCCCCCCGTTTCACCTTGACCCACTCATTGAAGGCGTTGAGCAGTGTCAGGGGGTCCCCGTGGGGGCTCTCCAGCGCTCTCCGTGCCGCGGCGCGCTCGGGGTCCGTGAGGCGGACGAACGGAGACGGAACGCTCAGCATCGCAGCCACCGTCAGCGTCGGGTCGGGCAGATCGAAAAGGGAACCCAGCACCAACATCTTACCTGCGGGATGAGGGTTAAAAAAGGGGGGGGAAAAGAGTTGTCTGGGGGGGATGGGGGGGGGTTTCTTACCCAGGACCACGTCAACAGGGAGCTGTGCCAGCAGCGCACCGATGGGTGTCAGCTCTTCGTCGTCGTCCAGAGCGCCCTGAGAGCGCAGGTAGCGCAGCGCCGACTCCAGGCTGGAGGATGAGGGGGGGTCCAGGAAGGGGAAGGAGCGGGGGTCACCCAGCCCCATGCTCTTCAGCTTGGGGGGGGGGGGGGAGGGGAAGAGAGAAAGGGGGTGGGGGGTGAGAAAATGGGGGTAAAAAGGGATGATGGATGGGTGGGTGGAGAGGAGGGAGGTGGAAAAATGGAAGGAAGGAGGTGCGGGGGAGGAATTGGGGGAAGGGAGGAAGGAGGTGCGGGGGAGGGGAAGGGAAGGGGAAGGGAAGGGGAAAGGGAGGGGAAGGGGAGGGGAAGGGGAGGGAAGGGAAGGGAAGGGAAGGGAAGGGAAGGGAAGGGAAGGGAAGGGAAGGGAAGGGAAGGGAAGGGAAGGGAAGGGAAGGGAAGGGAAGGGAAGGGAAGGGAAGGGAAGGGAAGGGAAGGGAAGAAAAGATGAGAGATGCAGAGATGAAGGTGGTGTGAAGGAAGAGGTGGATGATGGAAGGATGAAGGCGGATGGAAAGGAGGACAGAGGAGGAAGATGGAAGGACGGACAACGAAGAAATGGAACAATGCAATGACCGAATACCCCCAAGGACCTCTGAGCTCCGCACTCCCCCCCGGATCCCAACCCAACGATCGCTGTCGCTGAGAACCCATTACCTGCAGCACCACGGAATCCAGAGCCACGCGCTGGATCTCTGGCACCGGGTATGGAGCGAAGGCCTCGAAGTCGGACTCGGAGTAGAGGCGGAAGCAGATCCCTGGCCCCGTCCTCCCGGCGCGGCCTTTGCGCTGCTCAGCGCTGGCGCGGCTGATCCAGAACTCCTGAAGGCGCTGCAGTTTGCACTGGGGGTCGTAGCTCATCTCCTTCACCTTACCTGGGGGGGAGAGATGGTTGGGGGGAGAGAAAAAGAGAGGGGAAGGAAGGGGGGGAGAGAGGGGAAGGAAGGGGGGGAGAGAGGGGAAGGAAGGGGGGGAGAGAGGGGAAGGAAAGGGGGGAGAGAGGGGAAGGAAAGGGGGGAGAGAGGGGAAGGAAGGGGGGGAGAGAAGGGAAGGAAGGGGGGGAACACGGCGCACCGGAGTCCAGCACAAAGCGCACACCATCGATGGTCACTGAGGTCTCGGCGATGTTGGTGGCCAGGATGCACTTCCTGACTCCGGGAGGGGGAACGTCGAACACCTGGGGAGCACCGGAGCACCGTTACCAGAACTCACTGCTCCCCCCCAAAAACACACTCCTTTTTCCCCCCCAAAACTCACTCCTCTCCAAAGATACCACTTTTCCCATCAAAACCATAATTCCTTTCCCCACAAATTCTCACTTTTTCCCCCCCAGATCTCCCTCTTTCCCTCAAATTCTCACTTTCCGCCCCCAAAACTTTTACTTTTTCCTCTAAATCTCTCCCCTTTCCCCTGAATCTCCCCCCCCATCCCTCCAAACTCTCACTTTTCCCCCCAAAATCTTCCCCCTTCCCCCCAAGCCATCACTTCTTTCCCCCAAATCTTCCCCCTATCCTCCCAAACTCTCATTTTTCCCCCCAAACTCTCACTTTTCCCCCCAAAACTCCCTCTTATCCCCCCAAAATCTCACCTTTTCCCCCAAAGCTTACTTTTCTCCCCAAATCTCCCCCCTTTCCCCCAAAACCCTCACTTTTCCCCCCTAATCTCCCTCCTTTCCCCCCAAGCCATCACTCCTTTCCCCCAAATCTCCCTCCTATCTCCCCAAACTCTCACTTTTTCCCCCCAAAACCCTCACTTTTCCCCCCAAACTTTCACTTTCCCCCCAAAACCCTCACTCCTCCCCCCAAATCTCCCTCCTTTCCCCCCAAGCCATCACTCCTTTCCCCCAAACTCTCACTTTTCCCCCTAGATCTCCCCCTTTTCCCCCCAAATCTCCCTCCTTTCCCCCCAAAACTCTCACTTTTCCCCCCAAACCTCCTCCCCTCCCCACCTTATCCTGCTCCGCGAGGGGCAGAGCACTGTGCAGGGGCAGCAGCACCCACCGCCCCGAGCGTTCGGCGTAGCCCTGAGCCGCGTCCATCACAGTGCCGATCTCCTGCACTCCGCTCAGGAACACCAACAGATCACCGCGCTCCTCCGCCGGGAAGCGATGGTCGATGGATTCCAGCGCCCGTACGTAGGGGCGGGGGTCCAAGCGCTCCGATCGGCCCGGGGTTCCCTCCGCTTCTTCTTTGGGAATGGGGGTGTAGATGACCTGAGGTGGGAAAGGGGGGAAAGGGGGGGGTTGGAAGGGATGGGGTCAGCACCTGAACCATGGAACTGAAATGGGGATTCAGCCCCGGAACGTGTAAATCCTGAAGGGGGGATCCAGCCCCAAAATTCCAATCCTAAAGGTGGGATTCAGCCCCCAAAACCTCAATTCTGATAATGAGATTCAGATCCAAAATCCCAATTCCAGATTTGGGACTGGATTGGACTAGATGATCTTGTAGGTCCTTTCCAACCTAATGAAACTATGAATCTATGAATCTAATTCCAGATTTGGGACTGAACGTAAAGAACCCAGTTCCAGATTCAGGACTGAGACCAAAGGAACCCAATTCCAGATTCAGTACTGATTCCAAAAGAACCCAATTCCACATTCAGCACCGAGCCCCATAAAACCCATCTCCAGATTCAGGACCGAACCCCAACAGAACTCCCCCCCAGCTCCCCCCATTTCCCTCCCCATCCCCCCCAACCCAACTCCTCACCGAGATGGGGTAACTCCTCCCCGGCACCTGAACCACGGGTGCTCCCCCAAAGTATTCGGAGAAGAGCTCGATGTTGATGGTGGCGGACATGAGCAGCAGGCGCAGGTCGGGCCGGGCTGGCAGCAGCCGCCGCAGGAAGCCGAGCAGAACGTCGGCATGGAGATGTCGCTCGTGGACCTCATCCGCGATCAGCACGCGGTACGATGACAGCATCGGGTCACGCTGGGCCTGGCGGAGGAGCAGCCCCTCGGTCAGGAACAGGATCTGGGTGGAGGGGGAGCGCGTGGAGTCGAAGCGGATCTGGTAGGAGACCTGGGGAGGGGAGAGGGGGTGTTAGAATGGGGGGAGGGGAGGCTGGGGGAATAAGAGTGGGAGGTGGGGAGGGAAAATGGGGAGAGGATGGGGGGAAATGATGGGGGGGGGGGAGAGGGAGGATCAGGGGAGAGAGGAGGGAGATGGGGAGGGAAAATGGGGAGAGGATGGGGGGAAATGGGGGGAGGAAATAGGGGAGGATGAGGGGAAGATGGGGAGAGGAGGGGGGTAGATGGGGGGAAGGGGAGGGAAAATGAGGGGAGGATGAGGGAGGGAGGGAGGGAGGGAGGATAGGGGGAGATGGGGGGAAAACGATGGGGGAGAGGGAGGATCAGGGGAGAGAGGAGGGGGATGGGGAGGGAAAATGGGGGGAAGATGGGGGGAAATGGTGGGAGGAAAGAGGGGAGGATGGGGGGAAGGATGGGGCGGGGGAGGGAGGATTGGGGAGGAGATGGAGGGAAATAGGGGGATGATGGATAGGGGAGGGAGGGAGGATCAGGGAGGGAGATGGGGGGAAATGGGGGAAGGAAATATGGGGAGAATTGAGGGAAGGATAGTGGGGGGAAATGGGGGGAAGATGAGGGGAAAGGACGGGGTGGGGAGATGGATGGGGGGGAGGATGGGGGGAGATTGGGGGGGAATAAATGGGGGGGAGGGAGGATTGGGGGGGCACACGGGAAGGGAAAATAGGGAAATACGAGGGTAGGATGGGGGAAAAAAGGGAGGGAAGGGGAAGGAAGGAAGGATGGGGGGGAGAACTGGGAGGGGGAAATGGGAGGAAGCGGAAGAGAACTGGGAGGAATGGGGTAGGATGGGAAGAAATGGGAGCAGGACGGATGGGGGAAACTGGGGGGGTGGTGAGAAGAGGCACCGGGCGCTGACCCGGTCCCCGTGCTGCCCCAGGCTCTCGTAGGCCACGCGCTTGGCCAGGGCGACGCAGGCGATGCGCCGCGGCTGCGTGCAGGCCAGCCCGCTGTATCCGGCTTCCAAGAGGAACTGCGGCACCTGCGTGGACTTCCCGCAGCCCGTGTCCCCCGCCACCACCACCACGCGGTGCCGCGCCACGGCGCTCAGGATGGCTTCGCGGTAACGGGCGATGGGCAGGGAAGAGCGGTCGCGGCGGATCTTGGCCAGTTTGGAGAAGCTCCGTTTCTGGGCGAAGTCCAAATAGTGGAGGAGGGCGGAGAAGAGTTCGGAGCGGTGCTCGCGGGGCAACGCGGGATCACCACGTTGGGGCCGGGGCTCCGGCAGCGCCAGGTTGATGCGGTGCAGAGCATGGTACTGCGATGGGAGCCCCAGGGACGGCGATGGGTTCTTCCTGGAGCTGCTCGGGGTCGGGACTGGAGGGGGTTTTCGGCTCTGGAAGCGTCGCAGCCGCTCGAAGAAGGACCAGAAGTCGCGGATGTCCTCGGGGTTGGAGCTCAGGAGACCCCCGGGGCCGAAGTGAAGCTTCTCCACGCGACGCCGTGTCCGTGGGCACTGCCAATCCCACCCGGGGGAGTGGGGGTGGGTCCCGTCGTCGTCATCGTCAGAGCGCATGGCGATGTGGGGCGAAGCGGGAGCTTATGGGGCTGAGCTGTGCCACACAGAGCTCAGCTTCAGGTCCAGGACTTGGGTGTGACCCATAGTGCACAGCCCCACGGCTCCCAGGCTCCCAGTTCTCAGCCCCAAGGGTCTCAGACCTGCAAAGGTCCCAGACCTACATGGATCCCAGATTCACATGGGTCACCACCCCAAGGGACTCAGATCCACAAGGCTCTCAGCCCCACATCGGGCACAGACCCACAGGTTTCAGACCCACACGGCTCCCAGCCCCACACGGGACACCACCCCAAGGGTCCCAGCCCCACACGGCTCCCAGCCCCACATGGGACACCACCCCAAGGGTCCCAGCCCCACACGGCTCCCAGCCCCACACGGGACACCACCCCAAGGGTCTCAGACCCACCAGGTTCTCAGCCCCACGAAGGTCTCAGCCCCACATGGGGCCCAGACCCACGGGTTTCAGACACACATGGCTCCCAGCCCCACACGGGACACCACCCCAAGGGTCCCAGCCCCACGGCTCCCAGCCCCCCACACAACTCCACGGTCTGCCCCACAGCCTTAACCCATAGGCCTCCGCCCCACAAGTGCCTCAGACCGGACCCACGGCACCCAGAGCCGCACACAGCCTCGGGCTCAGCCCCACACGCCTCGGGCTCAGCTCCCCGAGACCTCCGCCCCTCCCCTCCCCCCGCCCCGCCCCGCCCCGCCCCACACCGGTGTCGGCTCCGCCCCACACACCTCAGCCCGGCTCCACCGCCCCACCGCGGCCCCTTACCGGTCTGGCTGCAGTTCCGCTTCCGGTTTCCGGTCCCACGGAGCGGACTGGGAGGTGCGCAGAGGAAGGGGGCGGGGCTACAAGAAGGGGGCGGAGCGACGCGAGGATCGGGCGCGCCAGGAAAGGGGCGGGGCATTTTCGTGAGGGGGCGTGGTTACGTGTGAGTGCGGGCGGGGCGCTGAGGAGGGGGCGTGGCTACAAGTGAGTGTGGTCGGGGCAAGGCGGGAGGGGGCGTGGCTAAGTGCCCCATTGTCCCCCAAATGTCCCCACTGACCACATGTGCCCCATTGTCCCCCAAATGTCCCCACTCTCCCCAATGTGACCCATTGTCCCCATGTCCCCATTGTCCCCCAAATGTCCCCACAGACCTCACATGCCCCATTGTCTCCACTGTCCCCCAAATGTCCCCACTCTCCCCAGTGTGACCCACAGTCCCCATGGGCCCAAATGTCCCCACTGACCCCACGTGCCCCATTGTCCCCCGGTGTCCCCATGGTGCCCTATTGTCCCTTTTTAGGACCGCAGCACTAAGCATGAAGTGAAACTTCGGTTCATTGGGTGCTGATTTTTGCTTTTTTAATTTGGAAGATGAAAAATGGTAATGAACCCCAAGGGGACCCCCAAAAGGTGGCGACCCCAAAAAGATGACCCCGAGGAGATGGTGACCCCAAGGAGATAATGACCACAAGAAGACACCAACCCCAAGAAGTTGACCCCAAGATGATCCCAAGAAGGTGGTGACCCCAAGGAGATAACCCCAAGGAGATGACCCCAAGGAGATGATGACCCCAAGGAGATGATGACCCCAAGGAGATGGTGACCCCAAGATGGAGACACCAAGGAGATAACCCCAAGGAGATAGCAACCCCAAAAAGGTGACCCCAAGATGGTGACCCCAAGGAGATGATGATCCCAAGGAGATGGTGACCCCAAAAAGATGAAGACCCCAAGAAGGTAACCCCAAGGAGGTGATCCCAAGGAGATGACCCCAAGGAGATGATGACCCCAAGGAGATGGTGACCCCAAAAAGATGACGACCCCAAGAAGGTGACCCCAAGATGGTGACTCAAAAAAGATGAAGACCCCAAGAAGATGACCCCAAGATGGTGACCCCAAGGAGATGATACCAAGAAGGTGACCCCAAGATGATGACCCCAAGGAGATGATACCAAGAAGGTGACCCCAAGATGATGACCCCAAGGAGATAACCCCAAGGAGTTGGTAACCCCAAAAAGATGACGACCCCACGAAGACATGGCCCTGCACCGCACCCCCTCCCTCACACCTCCATATCAACAGTGGTCACGACGGCGGTGGAGCGGCTCCCGGTGGCGGTGGCGGTGGTGGCGGTGTTGGTGTCGGGCTCCTCGCTCAGCACACGGCGCAGTGCAGCGCACCACGACCACCACCCCCTGTCCCCTCCCCTCCGCCGCTCTGATCCGTGCCGCCGCCGCCGTCCGGCTGCCGCCGCGGCGTAGATGAGCGGATTGGCGCAGCTGTTGGCGTACGCCAACCCGGTGAGCACCGGATCGGCCGCCATGGCTCCCCGGAAGAGTGCGGTGCCCGGCTCTGCGGCAGCGAGGATCAAGCCAACGACGTGATACGGCAACCAACACACGAAGAAAGTCACCACGACGGCCGCCACGGTGCCGGCGATGCGTTGTGTGGGGGCCAAGCGCCGGGAGCGCAAGCGCACCAAGAGCACGGCATGGCACACGGCGATGGCGGAGAACGGGACGAGGAAGCCGGCGGTGAAGCGGAGGGCGGCACTGAAGCCTTCGGCGAAGCGGCCGTGCCACCCGGTGCCGCTGTAATCCACCACGCAGAGCTCGACGTCGGAGAACGGGTCGCGGCGGACGGAGCGGAAGAGGAAGGTCGGCACGGTGAGGACGGCGGCCGCCAACCAGAGGGCGAAGCAGAGGCGGCGCGCGGCGCGCGGCGTGCGGTGGTTGTGGCACCAGGCCGGCTGCGTCACCGCCAGGCAGCGATCGGCGCTGATGGCGCCGAGGATCAGAACGCTGCCGTACATGTTGAGCACCGCCAGCGCCGGGAACAGCTTGCAACCGAAAGTGCCCAACGGCCACCGGTGATCACCGGCCACCGGGATGGCGAGGAAAGGGAGCGCGGCGCAGCACAGCAGGTCGGCCACGGCCAAGTGGAGGAACCAAACGGCGGCGACGGCGGTGCGCTGAGCGCCGGCGCTCAACCACAGCACCGCGGCATTGCCGGGAACGCCGAGAAGGAAAATGAGGGCATAGAGCGCCAACGCCATGCGGTGACTCCACGGGATGTGGTGGTGACCGACGGCATCGGCGTCGTCGAAGGTGAAGTTGGTGAGGTCGTAGTAGTCCGGGAATGGGGTGGAGGTGTGCCAGGATGGAGTGAGGGTCATCAGGGGGATTAATGAGGGGGGTTAATGAGGTTAATTAGTGAGGGTGATGAGTGGTGGTGGTGGTGGTTGGGGTCAATGTCGATCTCAGTGCCGATGGGCTCCAAGTTGGGTCAACGATGCTCTTTAGGTTAATGAGGTTAGTTAGGTTAATGAGGTTAGTTAGGTTAATGAGGGCAATGAGATTTGTGAGGTTAATGAGGGTAATGAGGTTAATGAGAGAAATGAGGTTAATGAGGTTAACAAGGGAGCGGTGGTGGTTGGGGTCAACGCTGACCTCAATGTCAATGGTGTGGCCGATGGGTTCCAAGTTGGGTGGGAAGCTCCTTGGACCAACGAAGCTTGTTAGGTTAATGAGGCTCGTTAGGTTAATGAAGTTCGTTAGGTTGAGTATGCTTGTTGGGTCGATGATGTTCGTTAAGTTAACGAGGGAGCAGCGTCCTTAGGCGTCAGTGTCAACCTC
Source organism: Oreortyx pictus (assembly GCA_036925125.1). Taxonomy (NCBI): domain Eukaryota; kingdom Metazoa; phylum Chordata; class Aves; order Galliformes; family Odontophoridae; genus Oreortyx; species Oreortyx pictus. The sequence goes on from JAUPFR010000064.1 coordinate 513,034, forward strand.
AATGCCCACAGTGTTCCAAGTTGGGTTGGAAGTTCATTAGGCCAACGAAGCTCGTTAGGTTGGCGAAGTTTGTTGGGTTAATTACAATCCTTGGGTTAATGAGACTGGTTGGTTCAATGACACTTGTTGGGTTAACGAGGCTCGTTAGGTTAATGAGGTTTGGGGCTGAAAAAGGAGAAATATGGGTCAGGTGTGGGGCAGAAGTGGGGCGGAATCGATGGGTGGGAATGAGGGGAGATATGGGGTGCAGAACTATGGGGCTGCTCCATAAGTGCCTCTCCCGCCCTATGGGCCTGCCCCACAATTTCCTCTCCCGCCCTATGGGGCTGCCCCCTAAATTGCCCTCCCACCCCATTGGACTTACCCTGGAGATGCTCTCCAACGCAGTGGGGCGGTTCCGCTATGGGTCTGCTCATCTATGGGGCAACTCTGCACTGTGGGGCAGCGCTATGGGGCAGCTCCGCTGTGAGACGGCTCTGCTGTGGGGCGGCTCCGCCGTGGGGCGGCTGCTCAGGAAGCGGACATTTCCCCATTTCCTTGGGGCGGCCGCAGCGTACAAAGGGAAACTCAGAGGGGGCGGATATTGGGGCTAAAAAGGGCGATTTTGGGGTTTTCCAGCATGGGGGGGTGGGGGGTGGGTGGAAAAGGGTGATTTGGGGGCAAAAAGTTGCAGATTGGGACCTAAAAGGGGGGGGATTCGGGGCTAAAAGGGACATGTTCGGGAATAAAAGAGGAAGTTTGGGGGCCAAAAAAAGGGCTCTATGGGATCCCCCAATTTCACCCCCAAATTTACCCCCCCTTTATGGGGGGGAAAACTCTAATTTCCCTATTTTCACCCCCCCAAAATCCCCAGATTTTCCCCCAAAATACACCACCCTTTAAAAAAAAAAACACATTTCCCCCTTCCCCCCCCAAAAAAAACCCCAATTTTGCCCCCAAAAGCCCAAATTTCAGTGACCCCCCCCCCAAATTAATAAATAACAAAATAATTAATAATATTTTATTGGGTGGGGGGGGGGGTGGGATAGGAACCCTCTCAGGTCTGCGGGGGGGGGAGGGGGAGGGGAGAAGGCCAAATTAATTAATAATTAATAATACCCTAACTCTCCCCTAATTAATAAATAACAGAAGAATTAATAATCCTTCTATTTGGGGGGGGGGGGGTCAGGTTCTCTGCAGTGCTCTCAGTTCTGTGGGGGGGGGGGGGAAACGACAACCCCACAATTTAATTATTAACCCAATAATACCACCACCCCACCCCCCAATTAATAAATAACGAAACGATTAATAATTATTTCTTTTTTATTGGAGGGGTCGGGGGGGGTCAGGATCTCCGCGGCGCTCTCAGTTCTGTAGGGGAGGGGGAGGGGGGAGGGGAGGCAGCAATTTAATATTAAAGCAACAATGCCGCCCACCCCTCCCTTAATAAATAATAATTAGTATTTATTATTCATGGGGGGGGGGGGTGTCAGGACGCCTGCAGTGCTGCCAGTTCTGGGGTGAAGGGGGGGGGGTTAATAATTAACTGCTATTTACTGGGGAGGGGGGGTGAGGATGTCTGCAGCGCTGTTGGTTCTGGGGTGAAGGGGGAGGGAGTTAATAATTAATTACTAATTATTTCGGGGGGAGGGGGTTGAGGGTATCCACAGCGCTGTCAGTTCTAGGGTGAGGGGGCGACAATTTAATTATTAACACCACAATACCACCCCCCCCAGTTAATAAATTAAATTCGACTAATAAAATAAATGATATCATTAATTAATATTTTTTTTTTTGGGGGGGGGGAGGTCAGCGCTTACGGAAACGCACCCGGTGGAAATCGGACAGATCCACAGCGGCACCGGGAGGGGGTGTGGGGGGGGCAGCTTCTGTTCGGGGGGGGGATCCCATATTATTATCCTAATAATTGACCCCCCCACAATCAATTATTAGCCCATTATTACCCCAATTATTTGCCTCCCCACAATGATTGGACTCCCCCAATTATTAGCCCCCCCCACCCCCACCTCCGATTATTAGCCCCAATTATTTTCCAGCCCCCCAGTTATTAGTCCCCCCCAATTATTAACACGTCATTACCCCCATTCTTTCCCCCTCAATTATTAGTCCCAATTATTTGCCCCCTCAATCATTATCCCCAATTCTTACCCCCCCATATTTGCCCCCCCCAACAATTATTAGCCCCATTTATTAGCCACCCCCCCAATTATTAGCCTCAATTATTACCCCCATTTCTGCCCCACCAATTATTAGTCCCAATTATTTGCCCCCCCCAATCATTATCCCCATTTCTTACCCCCCCCCCCCCTCCCAAATACCTGTGTTCTCAGGGGGGGCTGCAGGGGGGGCCCCACGTTCCATCTCTTCCCCCCAGTCCCTGGGGGGGGTCACCGGGGGTGGGGGAGGGGCGGCGGCAGTGGTGTTTTCTTTGGGGAGGGGCACCGGGGGAGGGGGGGGGACACTGTCCCCATCGTCATCGCTGACGTCCTCCCATTCGTCCTCATCGTCCGGGGGGGAAGAAGGGGGGGGAGTCCGCACCTGGGGGGGGAGGTTGAAGGGGGGGGGGGGGGGAAATTGGGGTCAATTTCTGGACTCTCTTCCACCCCCTCCAGGGCTGAAAATGTTGGAAGTTTGGGGAGGGGGGGGGGGGGGGAGATTGAGTCAATTTTTGGGCTTCCCCACCAACAAAAATGGGGTGGAAGGTATGAAAATTGAAGGGAGGGGCGTTCATGGGGGGGACAATAAAATGGGGGGGTGGAACTGAGCCCATATTTGCCCCCCCCCCCCTAAAAATAAATGGGATGAATAGGGTGAGAGGGGGCACACCTGGAATCGGGAGAGGCTAAAATGGGTTTATTTTTTGGGACCCTCTCCCCCCAAAACGTGGGGAGGGGGGGGGGCAACAGAAATTGGGGGAGGAGGTTCTCTTTTTCGGGGGGGGGGTTACTTTTGGGGGGGGGCGTCCTCTCCTTTTGGAAGGGGGGGGGTTTCTCCCTTTGGGGGCATCACATCGTGGGGTCTCTCCTTTTCTTTTGGGAGGGGGTCTCATTTTTTTGGGGGGGAATTTCTGTTTTTTGAGGCGGGGGGGAGAGAGTATATTTTTTGTGGGGGGGGTCCTCACCTCCTGCTGCTGCTCCTCCTCTGTTCTCTCTGTTCCCTCCTCCTCCTCCCAGCGGTTGTCATGCATGCTGGGGGGGCAACAACGGTGTGACCCCAAATATTATTTTTGGGGGGGGGGGGGGGAAAGAAGGAGAGACACCCTTGACAACCCCATGCTCACCTGTAGGATTTGGTGGGGGGGGGGGTGCTGCGGCCCCGACCCTTCCGACGACGTTCTGAGCGGGGGTGGGGCAAAGCAGGGGGATTGGGGGGGCCTGGAAGTAGAGGGGGGGGCAGAGATGAGCGCTCATTGTGTGCCTCCCCCCTCAAAAAAAATACCCCAAAATAGAGAAAACTGGCCCCAAAAATTGAAGGGGGGAACGCACCCAGATCCGAGGGGGGGGTGCCGTCCTTGAACCTGCGGGGGGGGAAAGTGGGAGCACTGTGACCATGGGGGACAATGGGGTTGCGGACACTGGGGACAATGGGACTGCGGACATGGGGCATATGGGACTGGGGACACTGCGATCAACGGGGTTGGGGACACTGGGGTCAATAGGGTTGGGGACATTGGGGAATATGGGACTGGGGACATTGGGGTCAACAGGGTCAAGGGGTTGGGGACATTGGGGCCAATGGGATTGGGGATATTGGGGTCAATGGGACTGGGTACATGGGGACCAATGGGGTCAAGGGGTTGGGGACATTGGGGCCAATGGGATTGGGGATATTGGGGTCAATGGGGTCAAGGGGTTGGGGACATGGGGGCCAATGGGATTGGGGACATTGGGGTGTACGGGGTTGGGAACATTGGGGCATACAGGACTGGGGATATTGGGGTCAATGGGGTTGGGAACATTGGGGTCAATGGGACTGGGGAGATGGGGGCAATAGGACTGGGGATATGGGGGCCAATGGGGTCAAGGGGTTGGGAACATTGAGGCATAAGGGACAGGGGACATTGGGGTCAACGAGACTGGGGACATGGGGACCAATGGGGTCAAGGGGTTGGGGACATGGGGGCCAATGGGATTGGGACATGGGGGCTAATGGGACTGGGAGCATTGGGGTCAATGGGACTGGGGAGATGGGGGCCAATAGGATTGGGGAGATGGGGCATATGGAACTGGGGACACTGGGGTCAATGAGACTGGGAACATTGGGACATATGGGATTGGGGACTCTGGGGTCAATGGGGTTGGGGAAAGTGCAGTCAATTGCTTTGAGGACAGTGAGCTTGGGGACACTGGGGTCTATGGGATTGGGGACATTGGTTTCATGGGACATTGGGGCATATGGGACTGGGGACACTGGGGTCAACGGGACTGGGGAGATGGGGGCATACGGGATTGGGGACATTGGGGTCAACGGGGTTGGAAACATTGGGGTCAATGGGATTGAGGACATAGGGCATGTGGGACTGTGGATATTGGGGTCAATGGGGTTGGGAACATTGGGGTCAATGGGATTGGGGACATAGGGCATGTGGGACTGGGGACATTGGGGTCAGCGGGGTTGGGGACCCCGTGGCTGCGCTGGCCACGCACATGCTGTCGGACTTGTGCGCGTCCCACTCGCGGCGCCATTGCCCGGTGGGCTGCCGGTGCCGGGCCAGGCGCTCGCGGTCGATGCGTTCCCGTTCCCGTTTCCAGCGCTCGTACTCGGCGCGCTCGCGGCCCGTCATGGACAGCGTCACGTCGGCAGCCTTGGGGCTGCGGCCCTACGAATTCAAAGGGTCATTCGTCCCAAGGAACCCCGACGGGCACACGTCGGCCCCGAATCTGGAGGTGATATCCTAAAAGACCCGAAGCGGATCCCAAAACTCTGCTGTTTGGCCCCGAATCCGTCGTGGGCAGGGCTATGCCAACGGGTTATGGGTTGAGCTGTCAATCAACCCCAACATTTCTCTCTTTCAACCCAGATCCAAAGATAAAAGCACCTAAAACCCTGAATATCTTTCGTTGACCCCAAACTCGGAGATATTCCACCCCCCCAACAGACCCCAAAACTCCACTTTTTGGCCCCAAATCCATCACTGCAGCGCTACGTCAGTGGTTTTTACATTGCATTGCCCACCCAACCCCAGAATTTCACTTCCTCACCCCAAACCCACAGTTAATATCTTTCAGACCCCAAATTCCCATTTTCTGACCCCAAATCCAGAGCAACTCTCACCTGCCAGACCCCAAAATCCCATTTTTAGACTCCAAAATCCACAACGTCACGTCAGCATTCCAGAGTCGATCCAACATCAAATGTCACCCGAACAACCCCAAAACTTCACTTTTCAACCCCAAACCCACAACTCATTTTTATCAGACCCCGAATCCCCACTTCCTGACCCCAAACCCACATCGACTCTCCCCTGTCAGACCCCAAATCCCCACTTTTCACCCCCAAATCCGCCACGGACCGTGTCGCACCGTTGGTTTCCGATCCGCCATCGCCAGAAAGCCCCAAATCCTCACTTCTGAGCCCCGAATCCAGAACTTTTATCAAACCAAATCCCCCCGAACCCCCTTTTTTTCCCCGCCCCGAATCGCACCTTCTCGCGCTCCATGCCGGCCCGCACGCCCTCGAAGTCGGGGCCGCCCCAGTTGCGGCCGTGCCGCCGGCTGCCCTCCTCCTGTGCCGGGCCACAGCGTCGCGGGTCATCCAGGAAGTTCCGCACGGGGTTCCGCTCGTGGAGACCGTCCTGAGATGAAGAGAAAAAGGAGCTCGTATCGCGATATGTCACGATATACCACGATATATTGTGATATGCCTCGGTATATTGTGACATGTCACAATATATCGTGATATGCCTTGGTACATTGCAATACATCTCAGTATTATCGCAATGTGTCACAATATATCATGGTATGTCTCGGTATATTGCGATATGTCACAATCTATCATGATACGTTGCAAGACATCTCAGTATATCACGGTGTGTCACGATATATCGTGATATGTTGTGATACGTCTCAGTATATTGTGAATCTTCACAATACATTGCGAGATGCCTCAGTACATCATGATAACATCACAATAAACTGCAATATTCATCTCAGTATACCGCAATACATCACAATATATCGCGATACGTTGCGATCTGTCTCAATATATTGCTTTATGTCTTAGTATATCGCAATATGTTGCAATATGCTTTAGTACATTGTGATACACTGCAATACACCCCAATATATTGTGATACATATATCGCGACATGCCGCAACAGATCACGATATGTTGCAATGCGACTCAGCGTACTGTGGTACGTCACAACATATCACGATATGTTGCGATCTATGGCTACAGGCGCTGATATGTCGCAACCTGGGCTGATATGTCATGACATGTCACGACATGTCACGATACGCAGCGATGTCACGATAGGGGAGGTGCGCTGACCCGCTGGTTGCGTTCGTACTCAGCGATCTTCTCCATCTCCTCATTCATCCGCTCGATGTTCTGCCGCCGCCGCTCCTCCCACTCCTGGAGGGGTGAAGGGGGGGGGGACACCTCAAAACCGACTTTGTATCACCCAAACCATACCCAACCCCCCCCAAAAATAAAACCCACCCCACCTGCCCCCCCAACTCTGCAACACCCAAAATTCACCCCAAAAAAACCTCTCATTCCCCTACCCAAATATACTGTCCCCCCCATTGCCCCAAACCTAACAAACCCCCACAAAATGCCCTATAGCCCCCCACAAACACCCTCAGACCCCAACCCCCCCTCCAACTTCCCCTCTAAATCGCCCCCAGATCCCATCAAAAAAACACCCTCCCCCCCAAAATGACAGCACCACAGCCCCCCAAATCCCCCAACTGCCCCCCCCACAATGCCCCCAGACACCCGTGACCCCCTCCACTCCTTCTAAATGCCTTCAACCCACCCCAGACACCCAAAATGCCCCATAACCCCCCCCCCTCCCCCATCCAAACCCCTCCTCCTCTTCTCCCGCCCCCCCTCCCCCCCTATTTTCCCACCTGGTTCCGTCGATCGGCGCTGGCGCTGTCACCCCCCACCGACCCTGCAGCACTGCTCCCCCCCCGACCCCGCGCCCTCCGCCCGCGCCCCCCTCCCCGCGCCCCCCCCACAGCCGTGGGGACCCCTTCGGACCCCCCCACATTTTGCGGAGAATGGGGGTCGGTCCGGGAGGGGCGCATGGAGGTCCGGGGGGGTCTGGGGGTGGCAGTGGGGGGTCTCCTGGGGACGCTGCGGGGGGGCTGCTCCTGTGGGAATGGGGAAGGAAAATTTACCCCAAACCACCATTTTTTCACCCCAAAACACCACCGAAGCGACCCCAAAGTGCCCATTTTGCACCCCCCCCAAAAAAAAAAACCCAAACCCCTCAATTTTCCCCCACAACGCCTCATAATTCCCGCTCCCCCCACCAAAAAGAAAGGAAAATCCCAAAGATAACCCCTCCCCAGAATAATAAGAATAGCCTACCTCTCCCCAACAAAACAGAAAACCCCAAAGAACCCCCAACCCCCCCAAATTTCCCCGCAAAACGCCCCATAATTCCACCCTCCCAAAAAAAGAACCCCACTTAACCTCCAATAGAGACAACCCCCCCAAAAAAAACCTCCCATAATTCCCCTAACCCCCCCAAAAACCCAAAACCCCTCATCTGCCTCCCCCCAAAAGCCCCAAATCTGCCGTAATTTCCCCCATAATTCCCCATATAATCCCCCCCCCTCCTCACCACAGCCCCATAGCGGTGCTGGGGGTCCCGGGTGCGCCGTGGTGCTGTCACAGCCCCCCCCTGCAGCTCCGCACGCCGTCGATCCTCCTCGATCTCCTGCAGGACCAAAATCCCCCACATTGACCCCAAAATGAACTGGGATTATGGGGTGTGTAGGGTGGGATTATGAGGTGTGAGGAGGGATTACGGGGCATGAGGGGTTTGGGGGATGTGTGGGGTGGGATTATGGGGTTTGGGGGAGACTAGGGGAAGAGTAGGGTGGGATTATGCGCCACGTAGGGTGGGATTAAGGGATGTGTGGGGTGCGATCTGGGGAAGTATGGGATGGGATTAAGAGATGCATGAGATGTATGAGGTGTGGAGTGGGATTGTGGAGGATTACAGTCCCCAGAGAATCCCACTGTGGGATTATTCAACTCTACAGTGGGATTATGGATCATAAGGAGATCCCACAGAAGAATTACAGCCCAGGGAGGGGTCCCACCATGGGATCACAGACACGTGTGGGCTGCAGTGTCAGATTAGGGTGGGATTAGGATGGGATTAAGGCTGGGATTATCAAAGGATTATGGCAGGATTCTTAAAAGGATTAGGGTGGAATCAGGATTCAACTGGAGCTCAAATAAGAAGGATTAGGGTAAGATTATCGCAATTAGGATTAAAGTGGGATTATCAAGACTAGGGTGGGATTAAGATGGATTAGAGTGAGATTATCAGGATTAGGATGGGATTGGGGTGGGATTATCAGGACTAGGGAGGGATTAGGATAGATTAGAGTGAGATTATCAGAATTAGGATTAGGGTGAGATAATCAGGACTAGGGTGGGATTATCAGGACTAGGATGGGGTTATCAAAATTAGAGTGGGATTAGGATGGATTAGGGTGGGGTTAGGTGGGACTAGGGTGGGATTAGGGCCCACCTGGTAGCGGCGCACCAGGGCCTCGTTCTTTTTGCGCAGTGCTGCGATGCGTCGGTCCAATGCTGCGTCCTTCTGCTCTTTGGAGCCCACATCCAACGTCGCTGCCTGCGGGGATGGGGCACTCTGACACCACGAACTCCAAATCCCAACCGGGGTTCCCCCCCAAAACCGACACAGACCCCAGAGGGAACCAGAAGGGACCCCCAGATTCAGTGTGTGTGTGGGGAGGGGAGGAATCTCAATGGAGACACCTACGATCCCAACAGAGACACCAAAAACCCAACGGTGGCCCTAAAACCCGAATAGTAACCCCAAAACCCCAATAGAGACCCCCAAACCCAATGGCAGACCCCAAAATTCTACTGAGGAGACCCCAAAACCCCAAGGGGGACCCCAAACCCAAACAGAAACCCTGAAACCCCAACAGAGACCCCCATGAAACCAAAGACCCCCAAAACCCCAATGGGGAGATCCCAAAGAGCCCCAAAACTTGAACAGTGGCACCCAAAACCCCAAGGGGGGACCCCAAACCCAAACAGAAACTCCAAAACCCCAATGTAGACCCCCAAAACCCCAATGGGTGACCCCAAATCCAAACAGAAACCCCCAAACCCCAACGCAGACCCCCACGAAACCAAAGACCCCCAAAACCCCAATGGGGAGATCCCAAAGAGCCCCAAAACTTGAACAGTGGCACCCAAAACCCCAAGGGGGGACCCCAAACCCAAACAGAAACTCCAAAACCCCAATGTAGACCCCCAAAACCCCAATGGGTGACCCCAAATCCAAACAGAAACCCCCAAACCCCAACGCAGACCCCCACGAAACCAAAGACCCCCAAAGCCCCAATGGTGCCCACAAAACCCCAATGGGGGACCCCAAAAAACCCCTCTGGAGCCCCCAAACCCCAACGGGGAGATCCCAAAGAGCCCCTTTAAAGCCTCAAAACCCCCGTGGAGCCCCCAAACTCCCTACAAAAGGCCCCGAACCCCGACGGCGGAACCCCCCAAACCCCTAAAAACCTCCGAACGACCCCAAGAACCCCAACAGGAGACCCCAAATCCCTCCCCGCCCCCACCATGGTGGCGCGGCCGCCGCTTTCCCACAGTGCCACGCGCGGACGAGTCGCTTCCGGCTCGGGCGGCTCCAGGCGTGGCGGGAGAGCCGTTAAAAGGGCGATGGCGAAAAGAGCGCGGGGTGGGGCCCACCGGTGGGGTTGGGTCGTTTGGGGCGCGCAGGAGGTGTCCCCCACGTCCTATCGCCCCATAGCGTCCCACGTATGTCCCTATAGACCCTATAGCGTCCTTACATAATCCCCATAATGTCCCCATATGTCTGCACGTCCCACAGCGTCCGCTTATAACGTCCCCCAGATGTCTCTACGGACCCCACAGCGTACCCATATCGTACCCATAATGTCCCCCATGTGCCCCATAATGTTCCTTTGTCATCTCCATATCCCCTATAACGTCCCCATAGAACCCCATAATGTCCCCACATCCCCTACAACGTCCCCTTCCCCCCACACTGTCCCCTACACCATTCCTACATCCCCTCGAGTGTCACCAAAACAGCCCCATAAGGACCCCAAGTCCCTAACCCTCCCCCACCCCCCCCGGAATGTCCCTTACAGCGTCCCCACGTCCATGTCCTCGTGTCCCCATACCGTCCCCATAATATCCCCATACCCCCATGTCACCGATACCCACAGCATCCCCATAACGTCCCCGCTTCCCGCAGCATCTCCACAATGTCCCCTTTATGTCCCCAATCCCCACCACGTCCCCATAATATCACGATTCCCATAATGTTTCTTTGATACCCCCAATCCCCACTACGTCCCCATAATGTCCCCATATCCCACAACGTCCCCATGTCCCCAAATCCCAAAACATCCCCGTAACGTCCCCGTATCCCCACGCCCTCAATCCCCACAGTGTCCCCACAGCGCCCCCATAACCTCGCATTCTCAATCCCATAATGCCCCCATAGCGACCCCACAACATCCCCCGCCCCCCCCCCCCCGCAATTCCCGCGCACCCCGCTGTGGGCGGAGCCAGGGCGGTACAGAGAAGGGGGCGTGGCCTAACGCCCCGCCCCCTTCCCGCCCCTTTGCCCCGCCCCCCGCCTGTCTCCATGGCAGCTGCGGCTCTGACCGCCGCGCCGCGCGCTGATTGGCTGCGGGGGGCGCGCCTATGGCTGCACGTGAGGGGGGGTGGGGGAGCTATAGGGGGGGTATAGAGTGCCAACGGGGGGTGTATTGGGAGGGGGGAGGTACCTGTAGGGGGATATGGGGGGCTGGGGTTGCCTCTAAGGGGATAGATGGACATAGAAAGCCCCTATGGGGGGCTACAGGGCCATGTAAGGGGATATAGGGACATATAGGGTGTCTATAGGGGGACACGGGGACATTCAGAGTGCCTATAGGGCCATATAGTGGGATATAGAGGTATACAGAGTGCCTATGGGGCACTTCTAGGGAGATATGGGGGGCTGTGGGGTGCCCATAGGGAGCTATAAGGTCATACAGAGTTCCTATGGGGAGCTATAGGGAGCCTATAGGGGGTTATGAGGACACAGTGCTTATGCGGTGCTATAGGGCCATATAGAGTGACTATAGGTGGGCTGAAGGGTGCCTATAGGGGGATGTGGGAACATACAGTGTCTATGAGGGGCTATAGGGAGTCTATAGGGCCACACAGAGGGATACAGGGACATATAAAGTGCCTGTGGTGGGGTATAGTGTGCCTATAGGGGATATGGAGACATGTAGAGGGCCCATTGTGGGTCTATAGGGTGCCTATAGGGATATGGGGGGCTGTGGGGGGATATAAGGAGATATAGGGATATACTAAGTGCCCATGGGTGGGGTATAGCTTTTCCTATAGGGTCATATAGACAGATATGGGGGCCTCTGGGGTGCCTATAGGGGGCTATAGGATGCCTATAAGGGATTATGGGGGGCTGGTGGTTGCTTACAGGGGGATATGGGGACATGGCTGGGGGCTATAGGGTCATATAGGGGGATATAGGGCCATATGAAGTGCCCACAGGGAGATATATGGGGTGCCTATAGGAAGATACGGTGACATATAGAGTGCCTATAGTGAGCTATAGGTTGTCTATAGGGGGATATGGGGGAGGGGGCTGTGGGGTGATGATAGGGGGGACTTAGGGGCATATAGAATGCCTATGGGGGGCTATGAGGTGTCAAAAGGGTGCATAGAGGAGGTATAGGTGGCTATAGGGTACATATAGAAGCCCCTGTAAGACCCCATATTCACCCTATATATCCCCATATCCACCTCATATGTACCCTATACGTTCCATAGCTCCCCGTATACACCCCATGGTTCCTCATAAGCAACCGATAGGTCCCGATACGCACCCTATAGGTCCCCATACCCACACCATACATACCCTATATGTCCCCATGTCCATCCCATAGGTCCCCTCATCCACCCCACACCCCCTGTAGTTCCCTATTGAGCCCCATAACAACATCACCTCCCCCCCACGTGGGCGCTCTCCGCTGGATACAGCGCTCCCCCTCCACCCATTGGCCGAGAGCTCCACCAATCAGTGCGCGGCGCCGGGCGGGGTGAATGGAGGGGCACTACGGTATGGGGGGGTGGGGGGAGGTGGATTTTTTGAGGACCAATCCCCCCCCCCCCCCGGAAATGGGGACCACGTGGTGGTGGTGGGGGTCCCCAGGGCCTTGGGGGGGGGGGCGGATTTGGGGATCTTTGCTTTAAGGAAAAAGGAAAGAAGGGGGGGGGGGGGGGTGTTTGGGTTGCCCCCCCACCCCTCCACGTGGGCGCCCATTGGCGGTGGCTGTTACCGGGGGGAGGGGCCAAAGTGCCCTTGGATACGGGCCCGCCCACGCGCGCTGATTGGCTGAGGGCAGGGAGGGGGCGTGGCTAACAACGCCCCCCTCCTCACCATAGGATCCCTGAGTGGGACCCCACACCCCAAAGTAGGGCCCTACAGACCCCAAATAAGGCACTCCCAAAATGGACCCCAGACCCCAACGCGTCACCCCCTACCCCCCCATAAGGACTCCCCCCCACCATAGACCCCAGCCCCATATAGACCCCTATCCCACTTTGAAACCCCTCACACACGTGAAGACCCCAAACCCCAATAGGATCCCCCCATAACAACCCTTCCTCACTGATCCCAGTATGAACCCCCCCCTCCTTATAGACCCCAAACCCCAACAGAGACCCCCCCACAACACTGACCCCAGTGTGGAACCCGCCCCGTATGAACCCCAAACACCAATAGGGATACCCCCCATATGGACTCAGACCCCAGTGTGGACCCCCCCCTAAAGACCAATAAGGACCCCCCCACCCCTCCAGACCCCAGTAGAAACAAAGCACCCCACTGCCCCCCCCCGAATATTCGACCCCCCCCCCACCCCAGCTACAAGCCCCGACTTGCCCCCCAGGGGGGCGGGGCGCTGACGTCACCTCTGGGGGCGTGGCCAAAGCGGAGGTGGGCGGGGCCAAAAAAGGAGCGCTGCCGCCACGGGGAGAGCGCAGCGCTACATGCGGTGCGGTGAGTGTGGACGGGGGGGGAGGGTGCGGGGGGGGTTCGAGAAATGGGGGGGGGGCTGGGGGGAGTGAGGGGAGCAAAAGGGTAGGAGGGGACCCCGCTTGGTATGGGGAAATCGATTGGGGAGGAGGGGAGCCCCGAAATTAGGCGGGGAGCCCCCAGGAATAGAGGGACCCCCACTCCCCCCCCCCCCCCACTGCCACCCATGAAATAGAGGGGGACAATCCCCTATTCCTCCTCCCCCCCCAGCCCCCCACCTTCCTCCCGGAGAGTAGGAACCCCCCCCCCTCCCCAAATTACGGAACCCCCCTCGTAAAACGATGGGAACCCCCCCACCCCCCCAGTGAGAACCGGGGGACTCCAGCCAAAACAGCGTGGGACTTCTCCCCCCCCCCCTTTGATCCATAGGAACACCCGGAACCCCGGGGAACCCCTCCCCCCCCCCCCAAATAAATATCATGGGCCCCCACTGCCGCCCCCCCTAACCCCCCCTCCCGGGGCCATAGGATATCTGTTAGGGATCATGAGGACTTCCCCCCCCCCCCCAACTCGTCCTGACCACGTGTTCACCATGGGAGCCCCCCTCCTTCCCCCCCTCCCACCTCCAAGGACTGAGGGACTTTCCCAGGACCCCCCCCACCCAGAAACATGATACCCCACCCCAGAATCTCAGCTATCCCATTTCCATCTTCAGACCCCCTCCCCACCCCCCCAGTAAAATCAACAACATGGATGAGCCCCCTGCTCACCCCCCAAAAACTATAGGGACCCCCCCAGGTCCCTGACAACCCCCCCAGAACCCCGATCCACCCCCACCAAAGAGTGTAGGAACCCCCCCAGGACCACAGCCATCCCCCCCCAGAACCACAAGCACTCTGACACCCCCTCCCCCCACCCAGAACCTCCACCCTTCCCTCCAAGAACGAAGGACCCCCCCCCTCCCCAACACTCACCCAGGATTCTGACCCCCCACATTGTGTGTAGGAACCCTGACAACGCCCCCCTCAACTGCAGGGACTGTAGGAACACCCCCTAAGGACAGACACCCCCCCCCCCGCCAAATCATAATACCCCCCAGTACCACAGGACCCTGACATCCCCCACCCGAGACTACAGTGATTACCCCCCTCCCCCCCAAGAGTGTAGGGACCCCCCCCCCAGAAATACAACACCTTGACAGTCCCCACATTAAAGGGACGCCCCCAGGGCCCCCCCAAGACCCATTTTCAGAACCCCTCCCCCCTCCCGTTTCCCATAGACTATAGTGGCTCCCGAGGACTGTATGCCCCCCCCCATCCCAGACTATAGGGAACCCCTTCCCCAGGCCCCCCCCTAAAACTACAAGGACCCCCAAAGGACCACAGGACTCTCCCCCTTAAAACTATAAGAACACCCCTCCCCCCCAGACTTACAGCCCTCCCCCCCCTCAGGCTCCCTCTAAAACTATAAGGACCCACCCCTCAGACCATGGGACCCCACCCCAAACTATGGGGACCCCCCTCGCCGGACTGTAGTGACCCGCCCAGGACTATAGGGACTCCCCCCCCCCCCCCACTCCGTTACAGAGCGGGAAATGGGGCGGGGCTCTTTTTCTTTGGGGGGGGGGGGGCGGTATGGGGAGGGGGGGGGTGTCGCGCGCCACGCGCGCGCGCGGTTTGTTTACAAACATCTCCCGCCACGCAGCGCCCCCTACCGGGGCGCGCCGAAAAACGGGCGCGCCAAAAACAGCGCCGCGTTGGGTTTGGGGGAGGGGGGGGGGGAGTGCGGTACTGACCGTGCCCCCCCCCCCCCCCCCCCTTCCTCTTGCAGCCCCCCCGGGCGCCATGGCCGGAGCCGGAGCGGGTGCGGGACGCGGAGCCCAACGCGTTGCGGGGCTGTGGGGGGGCAGTGAGCTGCGGGGCCCCCCCCGGCGGTAGCACAGCCCGCTGGGAAGCACCCGGCAGCGGTGAGTTGGGGGGGGGGGGGGGGGGGGCAATGATTCCTTATTCATGGAGGGGGGGAAGGTCACAATGATTCATTATGAGTGGGGGGGGGGCTAATTGGGGGGGCAATGATTCCTTATTATTGGGGGGGTGCAATAATTGGGGGGGACATTGATCCCTTATTAATGTGGGGGTGTCATAATGATTCCTTATTAGTGGGGGGGACACTAATTGGGGGGGGGTCACCATGGTCCCTTATTAGTGGGGGGGTATTAACTGGGGGGAGGTCACCATGATCCTATATTAATTTGGGGGGTGGGGTCACAGTAACTCCTTATTAATTTGGGTGGGGGGGGGCACAGAAATTCACTACTTATTAGTCATTGGGGGGGGGAGGGAATTTCCCACCCGAACCTTAAAAATATACGAACCTCTTTTTTTTTTTCCTTGACTCCCCAGGAGCAGCCTTGCCCCCCCCCACACCCCCCCCCACCGCGGGACCCCCCCTCAGGTTGGAGCAGGAGTTGGGCGCCCGCCTGCGGAGATTGGGGGACGCCTTCCAGCGCGCACACGAGCTGCAGGTGAGGGGGGGGAGGGGGGGTGGCACCTTATGGGAAGGGGCACCTTTTTTTGGGGGGGGGAGGGGGCAGCAGTGGGACACCCCCAGTGCCACTCAGTGGGGTTTTGTGGCTGTGCCCCCTCTGCCCCCCACCCCTCATTTCCTATGGACATAAGGATGTGGGGGGGCCCTAAATATTAATCAAATTTTATCCCTCTCCCCCCCGATTTTTTTTTTTCCAGGAGCCCCCCCGCCCTCACGGAGGCACTTTTTGGGGCCACGTCTTCCAGGTGGTGTCGCAGCTGTTGGGGGCCCTCTACAACCTGCAGGTGCTGCCCCCCCAGAGGCACCAGTGACCCCCCCCCACCCCCAACACCCTATTTATTTATTTATTGTGCCGTGGGGGGGGGTGGGGGGTATTGGGGGGGCTGAACCTTAAGCACTGCCCCTGTTGAGCCTTTGTACATGTGTATGACGGAGTGTACATCTCAGGGGGGGGCTCTGTATATTTTGGGGGGGGTGTAATATATCTGGAGGTGTATATTATACATTTTTTTGGGGGGGGTCTGTGTAATACATTTTGGGGGTGTACATAATATTTGCAGGCAGTTCTGTAATATATTGAGGCTCATTATGTATTATATTTTGGGGGGGAGGGCGCCCATTCGATTTTGGGGTCCATCCAATTAAATCTGGGGGGGGATGTACATTGTATTTTAGGTGCTGTACATTTTTTGGGGGGGGGTCTCCTATTTGGGGGTCTGTACATTACATTTTAGGGGTTTGTACATTATTTTGGGGGCCTCATTTTAGGGGGGGGCTGTATATTTTTGGGGCTGTACATTTTTTTGTGGGGGGGCTCGTCTTTAAGGTCTGTACATTGGTTTTATTGGTCTGTATATGATTTTGGGGTCCTCAAGTTTGGGGGTCTGTACATTTCTGGGGGGGATTGTACATTGTTTTTTGGGGGTTCTCATATTTGGGGGCTGTATATTATATGGGGGGGGCTGTACAGTGTGCTTGGGGTCTGTACAGTGATGTTGGGGTCTGTACATTGAATTGGGGGGGCTGTATATGGGGGGGTGTACAGCTGCTGTACAAAATTCATTTCCTCTTTTGTACGTTTCTTTCCAATAAAATGAAATCTGAGGAGTGGCATAGACACGATTTTTTTTTGGGGGGGGGGCAATAAGGGAGGCAGGAGTGGAAATAACATTTTATTGACCCAAAAAAGGGGGAGGGGGGGAAGGGGGGAAGGGGAGGAAGGCTCAGCCAGGCCCCAGGCGCTCGACCACACCGCTGCCTTTGATGCCATCGAAGAAGAAAAAATTGTTGTGGGGGGGGTCACGCTGGGACAGGGCCTGTGGGGACAATGTGAAGGGGGGGGGAGGATGGGTGGGTTGGGTTTGTGGGGGTGGGGAGGGGGGGGTAAACGGGTCCTCCCCCCTCAACCCCCCTCACAGAAATAGGATGTCCCCCTACCTTGACCACCTCCTGTCCCAGGACACCACCCACCACAGCGCAGACAGCGGCCATCTCCGAGAAGCAGTAACTGGGGGGGGAAGGGGGGGGGGAATTTCAACCACTGGGGGGAGAGGGAGCAATGGGGCCCCTCCAAAGTCCATAGGGACTCCCTCCAATACCCTTGGAGACAATGGGATCCTGTCTCGTGCCCAAAGAGACCCAACTCCCTCCTCCCCCACTTCCCATATGGACACTTTCCCATCCCACGAGAACAGTGTGACCCCCCCATAGAGACAATAGGACCCCCCTCAAACCCCATACAAACCTTTTCCCATCCCTTAAGAACACAACCCCCCCCCAAGTTGCCATAAGCCCCCCTCCTGCAGACCCCATAGGGGAAACAGGCCCCCCCAATGAAAAAAACACCCCAGGGACCCTTTCCTACTCCTTAACCCCCCTGCAAGTCCCTATAAAGACAAAAAGACCACACTAAACCCCCCAGGGGCACTTCCCCAGCCCCATAGGTGCAATGTGACCCCTCCCCATCACCCTTAGGATCCCAGTGTCGTCCCCCCCCACGCACCCCACGAAGGTGTCAGGCAGAGCCCCGGCCCCCGGCAGCCCCCCCCGGATGCTCAACAGCCGCGCACAGTCCTCGGCGTAGCGCTGGGGTTGGGGGTCTCGCCCGATGTCAGCACGGAACTGCAGCAGCACTGTGGGGATCAGGGGAGATGTCAGCACCGGTGGGATTGGGGGGGGTGGGGGAGGGGAGGGGGCAGTCCATGTGGCCCCCACCCCCAAAGCCCTAGGGATAAACTGGGGGGGGTTGGGGCTGACCTTGGAGGAGGAAGAAGTCAGAGGAGGTGCGTTTGAGCGCTGCCTGGGCCTGCTCGCTGCTCCAGTCGGGGTTCAGAGCATCCTTCAGAGGGCAGAAGCGGACGCGCTGTGGTGAAGGGGAGGGGGGGGGCGGAAGAGAGCAGGGTCAGAGTGGGGGGAGGGGGGAGTCAGGAACAAAACTGGAGGATGGAGACCCTGTTCAGGAGAGTCAGTTTGTCTGGGGGGAGAGGGGGGGTCGCTTTGGAGAGACACGCCCAGTTTTAAGGACACAAAACCACATTTTGAGGTGCCAGGATACAATTTAGGGGATCCAGTCCTCATTATGGGGGGTCCCTTGCCCCATTCTGAGGTGCCAGGATGCAATTCAGGGGATCCAGTCCCCATTCTGGGATGCTGGGACCCCCAGTTGGGGATCCAGGACCAAAAAATGATGGAAACCCTCCTCACGAGGGAGGGAAACCCCCTCCTCCACCCCAAAAAAGAGGGAAATTTCCCCCCCACAATTCCCCCCCCACCTCATTTTGGGCTGAAATACACCCATTTCCTCACCTTTTTCACCATGGTGGTCTCGGCACTGTCCAACTTTGCCCTCTTGGCACCGGGTCCGTCCTCCACCGCGGGGCTGTTGGCTTTGGCCACTTTGGTTTTCTCCCTGTGAAACCAACACCCCAACCCGTCCCCCCCCCCCAAAAGAAAAAAAAAGAAAAGAAAAGAAAAACAACAAAAGACCACCATTTTTAACCCCAACCATTCCAACTTTTCCAACTCATTTTGAAGCTGCTGGCAACGCACTCGACGAAGTCGTGCTCTCCCAGGTCGGCGAAGGCGTAGCCGTGGTAACCGAAGACGTCGCCGGCGAAGAACTTGACGCCGTTCTTGTGGCAGATGTGGTCGATGCGCAGCATGGCGTCCCGCGAGCAGCACGTCACGCACACCTGCCCGCCAGCACCGCCTCGTTAGTGTTAATTAGCGCTAATTAGAGCGCCCCGATGGGAGAGCCCCGCTGTGGGCCTGGTATCTCTGTCCCAATCTCTTCATCCTAATCCCACCTCGTAATCCCAATCTCTTCATCCCAATCCCACCCACCTTAATCCCATTCCCTTTAATCCCACCCTCTACTCTTAATCTTGCCCCCTTTAATCCCAATTCCCTCCCCTTAATCACAACACCTTAACCCTAATTTCTTCAATATCAACCCCTTTAATCCCAATCCCTCCAACCCTGCCTCCTTTAATCTCATTCCATTAATTCTACCCTCTAATCTAATTCCCTTCCCCTTAATCCCAATCGCTCTAACCCCACCCCATAATCCCAATCCCTTTAATTCCACCTCTTATTCCCAATCCCACACAACTTCATCCCACACCTTAGTCCTAATCCCTTCATCCTACCCCTAAACCCCCACCTTTAATTGCAATCCCAATCTCCTTAATCCCATTCTTCAATCCCAATACTGCCCCTTAATCTCAATCCATCTCCTTAATCCCATCCCCAACCCCCTTAATCCTAATCCCTTCACCATACAGTCCCAATTCCAATTCCTTTGAGGCCCAATCCCAGTCCCAATCCCTTCATAGCCTAATCTCAGTCCCATTTCATGATCCCAATCCCATTTCATGCTCACAATCCCACTGGGACACCCCGGGCCAACCCCAGGATTTCAGGACTCCTTATGAATCCTTTTAATGCAATTAAAAAACTAAACAAAAAAGGGGCAACCCCCCCCAGTTTTCACACACAGTCCATCCTCACCACCACCACAGCACTGTGCTGGGGTCTCTGTGCCCTAAGCCACCCCTGCCCCAGGAGCCATACAACCCCCAGAAATGCTTCCCTTGGACCCATTCCCTCCCCCCCAACCATGCATTTTTGGGGTTCTCACAGCGTCAAATTGGGTGAAGAAAGCTTCGGGTTTGCTCTCGACGTTCTCGGGGTCGGCCTTGACGTCCACCATGGGGTTGAGGTTCTGTGCCCGCTCCAGTGATGCTTCGGCCCTATTGCGCCCCACAGAGCCAGCGGGGACCAGGAACTGTGCCCGTGTATCCTCGGGGGACACCTAAATGGGGAGAAATAAGGAAATTTTGGGGTTATCCTTAAAGAGGCAGAGTCTGGGAAGGGGGAAAATTGGGATTCTGAGGGGCACAGAGTGCTCCTGGGCCCCAAAATGGAATGATTTCCCCCAAAACAGTGTTTCTGGGAGTATTGGGTTTGGATACCCCAAAACTGAATAACTTTCCCCCATTATGTGCCCCAAAATGGAAAGATTTCCCACGAAAGAGCATTTTTTGGAAGTGGGTTTCGATGTCCCAAAATGGATCGATTGCTCCTTTAGGTGACCTGAAGCCGAGAGTTCCTCCCAAAATAATTTCCCCTTCAGGGGCCTCCCAAGGTTCTGATTTCCCTGTTTTCCACCCCAAAAAGCCCCCACCTGATGGTGGTCCAACATGGTGAGCCCCCGCACTCCTGCCAGGATGAGGTTCTTGGCCACCTCGGCACCGAGACCGCGCAGCCCCACCAGCAGCACACGGGATGCTCGCAGCCTTCAGCGAACAGGATATGGGGGGAAAAGCACCATAAACTGGGGCCATAGGAGAGGGTGGTGCTGAAAATTCACTAAAAAACAGCATTTCTGCCCTAAATCACGATTAAAACGTATGGGTTTGCAGGGCTGAAAGAGTCCCAATCCCATCCCCTAAACCTTGATCCCAGGAGTTCCCAACCTCCCTTCAAACTGCAAACCCCAAACCCTTTTAAGACCAATCCCTTTTAATCGCAACCTCCCCTTCAAATCTCAATCCCAATCCCTATAAATCCCAGTAACTTCCAACCCCCATTTCAAATTTCAACATCTATTAATCTCAGCACCCAGCAGAGGTCCCCAATAAACCCCTATAGGAGACCCCCAAAAGCGTCATACAGGGTCCCTCACAGCCCACAGAGACCACACAAAGCCCCCCAGAGCACACCACAGCCCAAAGGTCCCCCAACAAAGACCCCCAGAGCCCCCTATAACCCTAGACAGCCCCCCACAGAGCCCCCACAAAGCCAACCCATAGCCTTCAATAGCCCCTCACAGTCCATAGGTCCCCCACAAAGACCCATAGCCCTCTATAACCCCAGACAGCCCCCCACAGGGTCCCTCACATCCCATAGAGCCCCCATAAAGACCTCCAAAGCCCACCAGAGCCCAAAGGTCCCCCATAACGACCCTGAGCCCTCTATAGCCCCCCACCCAGATCCCCTCACATTCCATAAAGCCCCCATAAAGACCTCCAAAGCCCACAGGTGCTCCCTAAAGACCCCAAGAGCCCTCTATAGCCCCACACAGCCCCCCCAGAGCCCCTCACAGCCCATAGAGACACTATAGCATCCCCAAACCCCCCTCCCCAAGGCCTCATCGAGCCTCTAACCCACTCCCCCCCCGACCCTCCCCCACGCCCAACTCCCCTCCATCACCCCCTTTCTCCCCTCCCCGCACCGTTTCTGGGCTTCCAGCCCCCAGAGACGGATCTGGCGGTCGTACTGCGCCGCCTCCTCCTCGCTGATGCCGCCGGGCCCCCCCTCCCCCTCCTCTTTCTCCACCATTTCCCACTCTGCCGCCGCCGCCGTTCTCCTCACAACCCTCGGCACTTTCCGCCCACCCCTCGGTATCTTCCGGTACCCTTCGGATCCCTCCGCTACTCCTCGATACTTTCCGCTACCCCTTCCGCACGCTTCGGGTTTTTCCGTCACCACCTCGGTTTCTTCCAGTGCCATTCGGCTCCTTCCGCTACACCTCGGTACTTTCCGTCAACCTCCACTATCCCTCGGGACTTTCCGCTACGCTTCGGCTCCATCCGCCCCACCCTTTAGTTTTCTCCGCCCCTACTTCGGTTCCGTTCGGTTTTCTCCGCCCCCGCTTCGTCTCTCTCCGCCCTTCCTTCGATTTTCTCCGCCCCCGCTTCGTCTCTCTCCGCCCTTCCTTCGGTTTTCTCCGTCCCTACTTCGTCTCTCTCCGCCCCCACTTCGTCAGTCCCCGCCCTCCCTTCGTGCTTTTCCGCCTCCGCTCGGCCCTTCCCTCCCCCCCTCAGGGCGCCGCCGGCCGCCATTTTGTGCGCGCGTCCCGCGGGGGGGGGGGCAACCACAGCGCCGTACAGTGACTGTTGCACCCCCCACACAGCCCCCTCGTCCCCTCCCCCCTTCTTCTTCTTCCCCTCCCCTCCATATCCGTGAATTCACCCCCTCCAATGGCCGTGGAGAACCCGAGTGTCCCCCCCGCCGCCGCCGCGTCCCCCCCCAGCCCGCACGCCGCCGCCCCCCCACCTCCCGAGGGCGGGGGCTGCAGCCTCCCCCGGGCGCCGCCGCTCCACGTACCGCACGGCCCGGACGAAAGGTCCCGTAACCGCCGAGGGCCGGGGGGGGCTCCTGGAAGGGGGTGGGGGGAGGGGAAGGGTTGGGGTGTTGGGGATTTTGGGGGGGGGGGGGGGAGGAAGTGGGGTTGGGGTTCGGGGCGTGGGGGGGGGGCAGAGGGGAGATAGTGGGGGCTTAAAGGTTGAGGTAAGGGGAGATGGGGGGGTCCTGAGGGTTAAGGTAGAGAGGGGGGGCTGTAAAGGTTGAGGTGAGGGAACGGGGGGGGTCTGAAAGGGTGAGGTGGGGGGGGGGCAAAGGTTGAGGCGAGATGGGGGGTCTTAGTGGTTAGGTAAGGTGGGGGCGGTAAAGGTTGAGGTGAAGAGGGATGGGGGGGGAAAGGGGGGGTTAGAGGTTGAGGTGAGGGAAACGGGGGGGTCCTAATGGTTAAGGTAAGGGGGGAGGGCAAAGGTTGAGGTGGGGGAGGGGCAGAATTTAAGGTGAGGGAAGTGGGGGGGGGGGGGGGGGGTGTCCTAATGGTTAAAATAAAGGGGGAGGGCAAAGGTTGAGATGAAAGGGGGATGGAGGTGAGGCGGCAGAGGTTGAGGCGAGGTCCCAATGGTTAAGGTTGGGGGAGGGGGGGGGACGCTAAAGTTTGGTGAGGGGAGCAGAGGTTGAGGTAAAGGAGGATGGGGGGGATAGAGGTTGAGGTGAGGGAGATGGGGGGGGGGGGGTTGGGGTCCTAATGGTTATGGGGAATAGAGGGGGACAGAAGGGAGACAGGGGGTGTCCTGAAGTTTTGAGGTAAAGGGGGGCAGAGGTTGAGGTAAAGAGAGGTGTGGGGGGGGGGTCCTAAAGTTTAAGGTAGAGGAGGCTTAGAGGTTGAGGAGAAGGAAATTGGCATTGGGGGGGACAAGGCCTGAAGTGAAGGGATTGGGGAGGGGGCAGAGGTTGAGGTGAAGGAGTCTTGGGGGGGAAGGGGAGGGTTGATCCCAAAGGTACAGGAAGTGTTGGGGGGGGAGAGGGGGCTAAAGGTTGAGGTTTTGGTGTGGGTTCCATAAGATTTAGGGGGGGTAGGACAGTTGAGGTGGTGGGAATTGTGGTGGTGGTCAGAGCTTAAGGTAAGGATGGGGCATACACAAAAAGGCGGTGGGGGGGGTGCAGAGCCAGGGACCCCAGTAGCCACATGGGTTGGGTGGGGGGAGAGGGGCACTTAATGGTGTTCCTACTGAGTTAATGGCTAATTAAGGTCCCCCTGTGCACTGCCTCAAGCGTTGCCAGCCCCGGCACTGTCCCCCCACCCAAAAGAAAACAACTATTCTCCCACTTTTTTTCCTCCTGGATCACCTTCTTGAGGCTTTATGACAATTAATTGCTTTGTCCTTAATGAGCTACAGGCAGTTATCCAACTTGGGAGGGGAGGGGGAGTGATCGGGGACGGCCCCAAATGATGCGGTAACAAAATGTTGACCTTTTTTCCCCCCCTTTTTGCCCCAAATTGAACCCCGAGATGGCTTCAGGTGAGGAGCTGGCACTGAAAGTAGCAGAAAGCCCCAGTTTTGCCCCAAAAAAACGCAAGTATTGAACACGTGAGCGATGTGTTTGTCACAGTGAGCAAAGCACACGGTTCTGCCCCAAAGTGTGACAGTAATACCCACACTGTGAGAGGTGGCATGGAAAAAAGAACAACAAAAAAAGGCAAAAAATGGAAAAAGTGGGTTTGAAACTGTAGTGAAAGGGGAAAAAAAGGTGACAAAAATGTTGAAAAAGGAACAAAAAGGTCCAAAAAAGTGATGGAAAATGTCAGAGAAACCAGTGACAAACAGGTCCAAAAAAAAAAGTGGAAAAAGGTCCAAAAAAAGAGGAACCAAAAGGTCCAAAGAAGCGGACAAAAAATGTCAAAAAAACCAACCAAAAATGACAAAAATGTCAAAAAAAAGGACAAAAAGGTCTAAAGAAAAAAAGTGATGATAAAGGTCCAAAAAAAAAAGGGACAAAAAAGGTCCAAGACAGTGACAGAAAAGGGGAAAAAAGGAAAGGACTGCAACAGCCAATAATAGTTAAAAATGGCAAAAAAAATGACAAGAGGGGCCAAAAATGAGGAAAAATTGGCAAAGTCAAAAGTCCCAAAAATGTGAAAATATCTAAAAAAGAAAAAAGGAAAAAAAAGGGGGGGAAGGAAGTGTCAAGAAGTGACAGAATGACCCCAAAAATTGGGTAAGAAAATGATGGAAATGGCAAAGAGACCAAAAAGTGACAAAAATGTGGAAAAAAAGGAGAAAAAGGTCAAAAAAAGGACAAAAAAAGGGGAGAAATTGGCAAAAAAAAAATCAGAAATATCTGAAGTGACAAAAATGTCCAAAAAAAAGGGGAGAAGATGGGGAAGGCCAAAAAAGGGGATGAAAACGGGGGGCAAAATATGTGAGAAATGACTGAAGGAAAAAGTGTCAGAAATGTCCAAAAAAGGACCAAAATGTCCCAAAAAAAAGTGAGGAAAAGGGGGGGAAAAGGGTAACAAAAAGTCACAGATTGACAGAGAGTGCCCCAAAATGTCCCCGAAAGTTACAAAAGGTGACAAAAAATGTTGAAGAATGAGAAAAAAGGCGAGGAAGTGACCCGAAGTGACAAAAATGTTGCAAAGAAAAGTGAGAAAAAGTCCAAAAAAAAAAAAAGTGAAAAAATGTAAAAAAAAAAAAAAGTGTCAAAAATGTCTGAAAAAAAAAAAGTGACAAAAAAGGCCAAAAAAAAAGTGACAAAATGGCCAAAAAAAAAAAAAAAGTGACCCGAAGTGACCGAAAACATCCAAAAAAGACCCAGAAGTCCCAAGGGAGCTCTGTTCCCCCCCACCCCCAGCTCTACCACGTGACCCCAATTTTTGGTTATTATGCCAGATTTTTTTTTTTTTAATTATTTTAATTATCGTTACTTTATTTATTTGGTTCTTTTTCTTCCCCTTTTTTGGGGCGGTTTGGGCCCCGTTTGCCTTTACCCATAAGCACAGTTCCCCCCCCCCCCAAACCACTGCCCCTCACAGTGCACCATTTCCCCCGAATTCATTGACCCTATGTGTGCTCTGAGTACCTATAGATAAAGGAGGACCCTATAGAGACCCTATGTGTGCTCTGTAAGTACCTATAGGTAAAAGAGGGCCCTATAGAGACCCTGTGTGTACTCTGTAAGTACCTGTAGGTAAAAGAGGGCCCTATAGAGACCCTATGTGTGCTCTGTATCTATAGGTAAAAGAAATTCCTATGAAAACACTATATGTGTTCTGTAAGGTGGATATAGGTCAAAGAGGGCCATATAGAAACTATATGTGTCCCATGGTGGGGGGGGTTATAGGTACAGGAGGGCCATATGGGAACTATACGTGTCCTGTAGGGTGGATATAAGTAAAGTGAGGCCATATAGGAACCCTACATATGCCTTCTAGGGTGGGCATAGGTGAAGGAGAACCATATAGAAACCCTTTATGTGTCCTGTAAGGCAGATACAGGTGAAGGAGGACCATACAGAAAACCACATAGAAACTATATGTGTTTTGTAGGGTGGATGTAAGTAAAGCAAGGCCATATATGAACCCTGTATGTGTCCTGTAGGGGTGTTATAGGTAAAGGAGGGCCATATAGAAACCATGCAGATGTCCTGTAGAAGTGACACAGATAAAGGAGGACTGTATAGAAACCATATATAGGCCCTGTAGGGGATTATTGGTACAGGAGGACCCTGTAGAAACCCTACACATCTCCTGTAAGGTGTTATAGTAAAGGATAGACATGTAGAAACCCTGTATGTCATCTTTAAGTGACCCAGAAGTCCAGGAGGGCCTTATAAAAGGGCTGTGTGGAAAGGACGGGCCACATAAAAGCCATATGTGCCCCATAAGGCAGATTTAAGTCTGAGAGGACCATATATAAACCACATAAATGTATCCTAAGGTGTACGTAGGTGCATGACAACCGTATATAAAGACTGCATATGTATCGTGAAGGATAAGCTGTGGTAGAGGAAGGTCATCCACGTGTCCTGTAGGGTGATTGAGGTGGAAGAGGGAGGAGGACCATATAGGGGCTCCATAAGGAGGGTAGAGGTGCTCGAGGCCCTATAGAAACCGTATATATGGTCTATAATGCAACTACAAGTAGAGAAGGCCCATATAGGGGTTCCATAGAGTGGGTATAAGTGCATGAGGCCCTATAGAAACCATTGCTGTGCCCCATAATCAGAGTTCTGGGGGACTTTCCCCCCTCATTTTTTCCATTTTACCACCCAATCCTTAGTCCTCAGGGAGTGTCGCTCCCTGGAGGACCCAGGGCTGATTGATTAATTACTTAATTAACAAACATAGCCGCCTGCTAACGAGCTCAGCCATCTTCCAGGTGCTTTCTCACTGCTTTTCAGGTTTTTCTGGGGGGGCTTTTAGGGCCTTTTTGGGGTTGTTTCTGTTCTGCCACTGCTAATGCCCATCCCGTAATTAAGTCAG
Organism: Oreortyx pictus; assembly: GCA_036925125.1. Classification (NCBI taxonomy): domain Eukaryota; kingdom Metazoa; phylum Chordata; class Aves; order Galliformes; family Odontophoridae; genus Oreortyx; species Oreortyx pictus. Next base: position 539,904 of record JAUPFR010000064.1, read on the forward strand.
GGCCACCCAAATGAGCTCAGGATTAATTAGAGTTCCCCCCCAAGCACAGCGAATGAGGGCAGTGGGGGACAAATCCCATGGCTTCGAGCAATGGTAACAAGACTGGGAGATCTGGGGTGGATTTCTACCACTTGTCCGACAAATTCCAGCTACACTGGGGACCCGCCCTTTTCACCCTTGTGGGATAAATATTCCCCCTCTTTGCGATATTCGCCCCCCCCTCCCCACCCCGAAGTCCAACCCCATCCTGTTGCCATTGGGGTTTGCATTCTGCAGCCCCCTCTGTGCCACGTTCAGCCCAGCACCGCTGGCCGGGGTCGGGATTTAGGGCTGGTGTCAGGTTTTAGGGTCAGGTTTTAAAGCCATCACTGGGTTTTCAGACTGGGGTTGGGTTTTGGGGCCAGAGTTGGGTTCTGAGGACAGGGTCTGTTTTTGAGGTCTGTTTTTAAGGCTGGAGTTGGGTTTGGGATCAGGTTATGAGGCCAAGGCTGGCTTTTAGGGATAGGATTCAGTTTTAGGGTCATGATTTAAGGCTGGGGTCAGGTTTGGACTTGGGTTTACGGCCAGGGTTGGATTTTGGAGGTAGAATTTAAGGCCAGGGCTGGGTTTAGGGTTAGGGTTGGGTTTTAGGGACAGAACGTAAAGCCAGGGTTGGGTTTTGGATTTTAAGGTCAGATACTAAGGCCAGGGTCAGGTTTTATGGCCCAGATTTAATTGTAGGGTCAGAATTTAAAGTTGGCCTTTGGTTTTAGGATCACAGTTGTGTTTTAAGACTGAGGTCAGTTTTCAGGGCCAGAATTTGAGGCCAAGGTCAGGTTTGACCTTCATTTCTTAGACCACAGCCCTGTGTCGAACCTGTCCTTCCCTTTCACCCCTCAGGGAGGATGGCGAGCTGGAGGAGGGCGAGCTGGAGGACGACGGTGCTGAGGAGGCCCCGGAGCCACGGCCCACACGGAGCCGCAGGGAGAAGGAGCGGCACGGCAGCGACTCGGACGGAGAACGGTCGCACCGGCGCGGCAAGCGCAAGCGGCGCAAGGAGCGCGAGAAGGAGAAGAGGAGAGCCAAGAAGAAGAGGAAATCCAAGCACAAGGTGAGCGGGGCTCTTGAGGCCTCAAAAACGCCCTCTGTTGGTCCCTGTGTCCCCAAAAATGCCCTCTGTGGGTCCCTGCATCCCCAAGAACGCCCTCTGTGGGTCTCTATGGCCCCAGAAATGCCCTTTATGGACCTTAGATCTTGAAAAATGGCATTTGGGGTCCCTACTGTCTTAAAAAGTGACCTGTGTGCGTTTCCATGTCCTCAAAAATGTCCTTTATGGGTCCTCGTGTCTTCAAAAATGCCCTTCGTGGAACTTAAGTCTTCAAAAATGACCTTCATGGGTCCCTGTGTCTTCAAAAATGCCCTTTATGGGTCTCTGCAGTGCCAGAAATTCTGTTTGTGGATCTCTGTGTCATCAAGAATGCCCTTCATGGGTCCCTACGTAATAAAAAATACTATTCATGAGACCCTATGTCTTCAGAAGCTACACTCGTAGGTCCATGTGTCCTCAAAATTGCCCTTTATTGGGACCCTTTGTCCTCAAAAATGCCATTTGTGGGATGTACATCCTCAAAAGTGCCTTTCGTGGGTCCCTACATCCCCAAAACTGCCATCCATCGCGAACTGGGAGAATTGGGAGTTCCCAAAGTGAAGTTTGGTGGTGAATGAAATTGGGATTCCTCAAACGAAGACGTGGTAGAATGAAATGGGAGATTGTCCCTCCAATGAAGATTGGATGTGAAGAGAACTGGGGTTCTAAAAACCAAAGGTTTCCTATAAAAATACCCCAGAAATCCCGTGATGGGGGCTGACATGTGGTTCCCTCGCAGCGACACGCCTCCTCCAGTGAGGATTTCTCTGATGACAGTGATGACTCCGACTTCAGCCCTGGAGAGAAGGGGGGGCACCGCCGGTACCGGGACTACAGCCCCCCCTATGTCCCCGTGAGTAGCAGAATGGTGTGTGCGCCCCCAAAATGGGGAAATTGGGGTTTTTGTCATGAAAAGGGTCTCAGTGCTGCTGCCAGTGGAATCTCAGAACTGCTCCCAGTGGGATCCCACCACTGTTCCCAGTTGAGATTCCACTGTCATTCCCAGTGGGATCCCATCACCGATCCCAGTGGGATCTCACCATTGTTCCCAGTGAGATCCCATCACCGTTCACAGTGGGATCTCTGCCCCATCCCCTGCAGGACCTCAGCCCTGTTCTCATTCTTCCTCTCCCCCTACAGTCCCACCAGCCCTACTCCTCCTCTCACAACGCCCCGATGCAGAAGAAGCCATACTCTAAGATGGAACCCAAAGGCTACGGCTCCTACGAGGACTACGAGGCCGAAGAGTACGGCCGCTACGAGGGAGAGGAGGATGAGGATGGGCCGAAGGATGACTACGATGACTTTGCCAAAGAGCTGAACCAGTACCGACGGGCAAAGGAAGGATCGCACCGCGGCCGAGGTACCAGAGCTTTTTGGGCTGAAATTTCTCCTTTTTGGTACTTTGGAACTAGAGAAAACCCAGCTCCATACCCAGGCCTCACCCTGAGCCCCACTGCCCTAATTCTCATCATTTTGGGCCCAAATCTGCCACAGTCCATCAACTCCTAATGTCACCAATTCACCCAAACCCCATCCTGAGCCCCATTGCCCCAAATTTCACCACTCTGTGTTGAAATCTGCTGTAGTCTGTAGACAACTATAACCCCAGTTCCATATACAAACCTCGTTCTGCGTCCCCACTGCCCCAGTTTTCATCGTTTGGGGCTGAAATCTACCAGAATCTGCTAAGTGATGTCTCCATTCCTTCCCCAGGTGGCCGTGGCCGTGGCCGTGGGTTCCGGGGCCGTGGCCGGGGCTGCATGAGAGGCGGCCGAGGAATGGGACGGAACAACCGCGGCCGGGGCCGAGGGGAACACATGGATGATGAGGATGAGATGTACGAGGAAGAGATGGAGGTGAGTGGTGGGGATGGGGATCTGAGGGGCTGGGAGCGTTCGGAATCATGGGAATGGGGCTGAAAGGAGTGGGGGATGGGGATAAAAGGGATGGGAACGGAACGAAAAGGGATAGGACGAGATGAGAAAGGATGGAATAGGGCAAAGTATGCTGAGAATGGGGATAAAAGGGATGGAATGAAGTGGAAATGGACAAGAATGGGGAAAAGGGAAAAGGAAGTGGGGCTGAAAGGGATGGAATGAGGATAAAAGTACTGGAATTGGGATAAAAGCTCTGGGATGGGGCTGACACCTGTGAGATTGGGGCTGAAGGTTCTGGAATTGCGATAAAAGCTCTGGGATTAGGGATAGAAGCTCAGAAATGGGGCTATAAGCCGTGGGATTGGGGCTTAGGCCTCTGAGAATAGGGCTGAAAGTTCTGCAGTGGGGCTGGAAGCTTTAGGATTGGGGCTAGAAGGTCGGATCGGGATTAAAACTCTGGGATTGGAGATGGAAGCTCAGGAATGGGGCTAAAACCTCTGAGATTGGGGCTGCAATTGGTGGGACTGCTGCACCCGCAGTACGGTGACCCCGATGATCCCGGCGGCCCCGACGACGACTATGATGACTACGGCAGCAAAGAGCCGGGCCAGTACCGGCGCAACAAGGACGGGCGCGGGCGCGGTGAGCACCCACCCCCCATTCCCCACCCTCTCCCCCCCCCCCCCAGCACCACCATGGCACTGATGGCCCTTTCCCCCCACTGTTTTTAGGCTTAAATCGGGGTCGGGGTCGCGGTCCCAGGGGCAGAGGGAACAAAGGGATGGGACGAGGCCGGGGCCGCGGCAGGATGGCCAAGGGCGGTGCCATGAATGACGACGACGATTACTATGATGAAGACATGGTGAGAAATTAATTCATTTTTAATGGTTTCTAAGTTTCTTTGCGCTGTGTCCATCTGACTGCGACCCAGGAGGGAGGAGGGGAGGCCCAGATGTCCCCAGTGTTGTCCTATGGGGCCCAGGGTTTTGCTCACTGCGCTCTTCGGAGCTGTGTGCATGGGAATTGATGGTTCCTCTCCGCATTTCCCATATTTCATTCTCTGTGTGCCACGTTTCATCTTTCACCTTCCGTATTTCTCGTATCTCCCACATTCCATATTTCCCTATTTCATATTCCATATTTCCCACATCTCTACATTTCATGTCTCACATTTCCCACATGCCCTGGTCCACATCTCCCACATTTCCCACATCCCCTGGTCCATATCTCCCGGTTTTCCCCCATTTCACATTCTCCACTGCTGTGCCGCACCCCAGAGCCACTTTCCTGCCCTATTTTTGTGCCTTTTGCCCTCTGATGCACATTGTTCCCACTTCTCCCCTCCTTTCCCACCCCCCCAGGACGGTGGAGGTGGGAACTACCGCCGCGGGGACCACGACAAAGTGCACCCTCCTGCGGACAAGAAGGGCAAAGTGATCTGCAAATACTTCGTGGAGGGCCGCTGCACCTGGGTGAGCTCCTCAGCCCCAAACCCACAGCACTGACACTTCTGTCCCCCAGATCCAGCTCTGTAACACCCAGTTTCCCCCAAATCCATCTCCGTATCACCTAGTTTCCCCCAGATCCACCTCTGTAACACCCAGTTTCCCCCCAGTTCTCTGCTGTAATCAATTCTTTACCCCTCATCCACCTCTGTAACACCCAGTTTCCCCCACATCCACTACTTTACCCCCTCGCTTCCCCCCAAATCCTCCATGCCAGTGCCTGAGGGGTTTATTGGGGTGGGATTTCTGTGCCCTTTTCCTGATGTTTCCTCTCTCCCCCTCACCCAGGGTGAGCACTGCAACTTCAGCCACGACATCGAGCTGCCGAAAAAGAGAGAACTCTGCAAGTTCTACATCACCGGGTACTGCGCACGGGCGGAGAACTGCCCCTACATGCACGATATCCTTTGGGAATAACAACAGGAAGCGGGTGGGAAAGCCAAGGAAGTGCCAACGAGCCAAAAGGAGGTGGAAGAACAGGCAGGAAGAGGGCAGAAAAAAGGAAGAAGGAGGGCAAAATGGCAAAAGGAAGGCAAAAAAAAAAGCAAAAGGAGGGCAGGAAAAAGGAGGAGGGCAGAAAAAGGGAAAAAGAGGACAGAAAAGGGGAGGAGGAGGACAGGAAAGGGGAGAAGGAGGGCAGAAAAAGGGAGGAGGGCAGGAAGAGGGAAAAGGAGGGTAAAAAAAGAGCAAAAGGAGGTTTGGGGGTCATTCTGTCCCAATTTTGGCACATTTGGGATGGTAATACCCACATTTTGGCACAGTTTGGGTTAATTACAATCAAACATTGGTGTAAAAATGCCACGTTTTGAGCTTCTGTTCCTAAAAGGTGAGGTTTTTGGCCACTGCTGCTGATGGAATTGGAGTTTTGGGAGTGATTCTAGCCAAGTTTGAGCACCAGAGTCCCACTCACTATTCCCCCCCTTGCATCCCCCTCCCCATTAACCTCTCCCTAATGACTTTCTCCTTAATGAGCCCACGTGACTTTCCCTGCAAGCTGTTCCACACCACGGGCAACTGCATCAATGGCGACGACTGCATGTTCTCCCACGCGCCGCTGACTGAGGAGACACGAGAGCTGCTGGACAAAGTACCCAGACCACCCCCTTCAAAAACAAAAAACACCCTCATTTTCCCAAAATCTTCCTTTTTCCCCCAAAAAACATCACTCTTTCCCTTTGCAGATGCTCCAAGACGACGCGGAAGCGGGCGCTGAGGATGAGAAAGAAGTGGAGGAGCTGAAGAAACAAGGCATCAACCCGCTGCCCAAACCCCCCCCGGGTGTGGGGCTGCTCCCCACACCCCCCAGGCCCCCTGCTCCCCCCTCCCCCAATGGCAGGGCCATGCCTGGGGGTCCCCCTGTGCCCCCCATGCCCCCTCCAGGACCGCAGATGCCCCCCCCGATGCACGAGCCGCTGTCCCCCCAGCAGCAGGAGATGTACAAGAAGATCCCATCGCTCTTCGAGATCGTGGTGCGGCCCACGGGGCAGCTGGCTGAGAAACTGGGAGTCAGGTGGGTGCTCCCCCCCCCACCCCCAATCCATCTTGGTTTGGGGGTTTTGGAGGTGGAAATGGGAGTTTCAAATGGGAAACTGAAGGGTTTAGGAGAAAGAAATGAGGATTCAAGACGTGGAAGTGGGGTTATTTGGGGGGAAATTGGGGATCTGAGGGGATAGGTAGGGTTTTGGGGTGGGGAAGTGGGGGTTTTGGGAGCAAAAATGAGAATTTGTGGGGGAGACATGAAGATTTTGTGGGGAGAAGTTGGGGTTTGGAGGGAGGAAATGGGATCTGGGAGGGAAGATGGGGATTTTTCATGGAGAAAATGGGGTTTTGCATGGAAAAGTCTGGATTTGAGTGGGAAAACGGGAAGGAGGGAAAGATAGTCTGGGGGCAGGAATGGGGATCTGGGGTGGGAAAATGGGATCTGAAGTGGAAGGATGGGGATTTGGGGTGGGAAAGTGGAGGTTTGGGTGAGAAAATGGGGTTTTGGGGGAAAAAATGAGTGTTTTAGAGGTGTTGATACCTTCCAGGTGCATACATCTTCTTTTGAAGGCACCCAGGGGTGGGAAAGTGGGGATTTGGGGCGAGAAAGTGGAGATTTGGGGCTGAAAGGGGAAGATCTGCGGCAGAAAGGGGGAGGTCTGGCAGAAAGAAGGAGGATTCGCAGCTGAAGAACAGGGATGTGGGGCTGAGAAGTGCAGATCTGGGGGTGGAAAGTGGGGATCTGGGGCTGAAAAATGGGGATTTGGGGTCACAGAGCTCCCCTCTGAGCCACATTTTCTCCTCTTGCAGGCACCCAGGGCCCCCCCCACCCCGATTCCCCGGTCCTGGAGGACCTCCAGGCCCCATGCACCCCGACATGCACCCCGACATGCACCCCGACATGCATCCCGACATGCACCCCGACATGCACCCCGACATGCACCCCGACATGCATCCTGACATGCACCCCGACATGCACCCCGACATGCATCCTGACATGCACCCGGACATGCACCCCGACATGCACCCCGACATGCACCCTGACATGCACCCTGATATGCACCCCGACATGCGTCGTGACATGCACCCTGACATGCACCCCGACATGCCTATGGGGCCGGGCCCTCCCATGATGCCCTACAGCCCTGAGGGGTCCCCCCACGGTGCCCTCCTGCCCCCTGGTGCCGCCCCCCCTCAGGGGTACTACGACGGATTCTACGGACCTCCCCCAGAGGGGATGGAGATGGAGCATGGAGCCATGGGAGGGCCGGGTATGTGTGCCCCAATCTGGGTCTTTTTGGCCCCAGATCCACCTCTCCAACACCCCATTTCCCCCCAGCCCTCCCTTATTGCTGCCCTTCCCCAAATCCACTGCTGTAATGCTCCATTTCCCCCAGATTGTTGTTTTTAAGACCTCTCATATTTGGTTTCCTCAAATCCAACACGGTCAATGCTTTGATTGCCCAAATCCACCTCTAAAATGCCCCATTTTCCCCCACATCCACTCTTTATCCCTCATTTGCCCCAAATCCATCTATATGACACCTCATTTTCCCCCAAATTCACTCTTTAATCTCTCATGTTACCCAAATCCACCTCTAAAATGCCCTATTTCCCCTCAAACTCAACCAGTAACCCCTCATTTCCCCCAAATCCACCCCTGTAATGCCCCTTTTCCCCCCAAATCCTCCAGTAACTCCTCATCTCCCCCAAATCTCCCTCTTTAACGACCCCTCTGCCCGCAGACCCCTATGCCCCCTACGAGGACATGGAAGGACCCCCCCCAGGCGGTCGCATGTACCCGGACCCCCCCCCGGAGCATGATGCTGAGGATCCCGTCCCCGAATTTCTCCCCTCGGCGCAGCGCGCTCTGTTCCTGCGCATCCGCCACAAACAGCGCGAGGAAGAGGAACGGGCACGAAGGCTGGCAGAGGGGGGGCGGCCCGAGCGGGACCCCGAGGAGGGTGAGCAGGGTGTGGGGGGAATTTCGGGGGTGGGGCACTGCCACCGCTTTTTTGGGTGGTCTTTGGGCAAATCTGAGCTCTTCAGGATGAGGGGTGGTGGGTTTTTGGGTAGGTTTGGGGGCGTGGAGTGTTTTGGTGACAAATGGGTGGGGTGGGTGCTGGGTTTTGGGGTTCTTTTGGAGGGAAATTTGGTTTGGGGTGTGTGGTTTTGGGGATTCAGGGAAGGATGGGTGGGGGGCACTGGATTTGGGGTTTAGTTGGAGGAAATTTGAGCCATTTTGGGGTGGGTTTGTGTCCATTGCAGCAGTGGGGAAGCTTTGGGGAAGGATTGTTTGAGGGGGGACACTGGGTTTTGGGGTGGGCTTGGGGACATTTTGTGCACTGCATGGTTTTGGGGTTCATTTGGTGAAATCAGAGCTCTCTGAGATGGAAGGTTTGGAGGGAGGAGGGGAAGCACTGGATTTTGGGGTTCATTTGGTGACATCTGGACCCCCCTAGTTAACTAACAACCCCCCCACCCCCCTAGGTGATGCAGCCCTGTGGTACTCCAGTGATGAGGATGAGGGTGGGAGCGTCTCGTCCATCCTGCGCACCCTCCGGCAGCAGAGCGGTGCTCTGGGGCCACCCCACCCCTCTATGGGGCCACCCCCTGGCTCTATGGGGCCTCCCCACACTGCCGACCCTCGGCTGCAGAAAGCAGCAGCGTCGGGGGGTGGGGGTCGGCCGGCAGACCCTCGGCTGCGGGACCCCCGTTTGGCGCGGCACAACGTGCCCAGAACAGAGCCTTCTCACCCCAAAACGGAGGATTATCCCAAAGCGGACCCCAGTTATCCCAAAATGGAGGGGGATTATCCCAAAATGGACCCAAATTACCCCAAGATGGAGCCTCCTTATTCCAAGATGGACCCTCCGTACCCCAAAATGGACCCCCACAACCCCAAAGCGGACCCTTCTTACCCCAAAACAGACTCCCTCCCCAAAGGCCGCCTCCCCGAGGAGGAGGAGGACACCGACCCCGAGCGTTCTCTGCGGGACCGCCCTGTGGTCATCCCCCTGGAACCGCCACCAGGACAGTCACCACGGGACCCCCGGTGTCACCGTCCCCGCTTTGTCACCACGCCGTGGGACGTCACCCTCGCCAAACCCGCCTTCGCCCGCATGGTGTTGTGGAGCCCTGAGGACCTCCTCCCGCTGCCTGTCCCTGTGCAGGACGTCACTGTGACACCCGGTGGTGACCCACGGCTACACCGCGCCGACCCCCGGCATCGTGCGGTGACAAATGATCCTGGGGTGACATCGGAGCCCGCTTCCAAGCTGCCAGATTTTGAGCTGTTGTCTCGCATCCTACAGACGGTGAGTGCAGGTGGTGGTGACAAAACGGGTGACAAAGCGGGTGACAAACAACCCGGCGGTCCCGGTGACAAAGCCACAGCTCCAAGTGACAAACTCGGCAGTCCAGGTGACATATTCACCAGTCCCGCTGACAAAACCACAGCTTCAGGTGACAAACCGGGCGGTGGTGAGCGACCCAGCGACCCCCGCGTGCGCAAACCCCCATCAGACCCCCGCCTGCAGAAAGCTGCACCCAAACCCTCGGAGCCTGGTGAATTGGGTGACGAGGCGGGGGACGCTCCGAGTGACACCGATACACCCTTAGCGCCCTACGACCCACGGCTGAGCCGTGGTGCGGCGCAGAGCCGCGTGTTGAGCGCCATCAGCCTGTACGACCCCCGGACACCGCCGGCGACAACAGCTGGCGACACCATGACGGCACGTGGCAAGGATCAGCCCTACAGCCGCCGCTCGCCGCTGGCACAGGCGGAACCGGCGCAGGACCGCTACAACAGCTACAACCGACCACGGCCCAGGGGGACGACCGGCAACGCCGCAAGCGGCAACACTGTGAGTGGCAACAGTGCGAGCGGGAACAGCGCGGCAGAGGGGACAGAGGGCGACGAAGCCGACAACACCGCGTCGCTCAAAGATGTCTTCAAGGGCTTCGACCCCACGGCATCGCCCTTCGGGCAGTAGTGGTGTTGGGTGGTGGTGGTTTGGTGGTAACGAAGCAGTGGTGCGGGGGGGGAGCGGCCGAAAATGGGCAGAAAAGGGCGGAATTTGGGACAAAGGACAGCGTGGTGTTGTGTGGGTCGGGGGAAGCAACCGCGGGGTGCGACGTTTTGGGGGAAAGGAAGCGGAATTGCACAGGGTTTGGGAAAAATGGGGGCGAAAGGTGAGGAGATAGGGAGCGGCGTTGCACAGAATTGTGGGGAAGATAACGAAAAGTGGGGAAAATGACCCAAAAAGTGGGGGAGAATGAGGTGAGATGGGTGAGGTTTGGCGGAATAACAACGGGAAAGGTGCAGAAAGTGGGGGAAAATGCACAGATTATGGGAAAAATGAGGTGAGCAGTGCACAGTGTGGTAGGAAATGGGCGAAATCTGGGGAAAAAATGAGGTGAAATGTGCAAGATTTGGAAAGAATAATGGGAAATGTGTAAAAAGTGGGATGAAAACGGGCAGAATACGGTGAAAATGACCCAGAATGTGCAAAATGTGAAAAAAAATGAACCCAACATGTGGAAGATTTGGGGCTAACAATGTGAAATGTGTGAAAAATGGGAAAAAACAGACAGAATGTGGTGAAAATGATCCAAAATGTGGAAAATCTGAACATGAACTGTGGAAGATTTGGGAAAAATACCGTGAAATGTGGAAAAAAAGGGAAAAAATTGGCGAAATGTGGTGAAAATGACCCAAAATGTGGAAGATTTTGGGGAAAAAGGACAAAATATGGAGAAAATGACCCAAAATGTGGACAGTTTGGATAAAATAATGTGGAATTTGCAAAACAGGAGGAAAAAATCCCCACAAAATATCCCCAAATACCTCAGACCCCCCCCCTCAAAATCCCCCAAAATCTGTGTGGGAAAGCTGAGTTTTGTCGCGGTGGATTTGGGCCCATTTGGGGCAGATTTGGGTTTTTTTAGGGGGGGGCAAATGGTGCTGCAGTCCCCGGTCCCCAAAATGCCTCATAATGCCCCAAAACGACTCAAAAATGCCCCAAAATGTCCCATTATTGCCCAGAAACCAGAAGTTCCGCTCTCCCGCCCAAATTGGGTGAAATGCCGCCAATTTTGGGGCAATTCGGGACAAAATTCCACCCCCCCCCCCCAAAAAAAAAAAAAAAAGTGTTAAAAAAGTAAATTTGGGCCAAAAAATGGCACTTTCAGGTGTGCTCTCGTCCCCTCCGCCTGTACAAAAATTGTGCTTTTTTTTGTAAAAAAATCCCCATTTTTTACACACACACAAACACACACACACACAAAAACCCGAATCAGCATTTTTTTGTTGTTGTTTTCAACCGAATCCGCGCTTTTATTTTATTTTATTATTATTTTTTGGTTGTAATAAATTGTAAATAGCGCTGTCCCCGTTTGGGTCCATTTCAGCCGTTTCTGGGGTCAGTGGAGTCTGTGGGGAGGGGGCGGTTTTTGGCGCCAAAGTTTTAATGTTGTCCCATTGAGGGAGGAAATAAAGGGGGGAGGGGATTTTTGGGGTGGAGTTTGGTGGATCTGTGAGGTTTTGGGGTCTTTGTGGTGGTTTTATGGGGTGGAATTCGGGTTTTGGGGGTAAAATGTGGGATTTTTTGGTCGGAATTGGGGGTTTTGGGGGATCTGTGGGGTTTTGGGGTCTTTATGCTTTTTTGGGGGGTAGAATTTAGGATATTCTGGTGGGAATTGAGGGATCTGTGGGGTTCTGAGGTCTTTATGCTGTTTTGGGGGGTGGAATTTGGGAGTTTTTGGTGGGACTTGGGGGTTTGGGGGGATCTGTGGGTTTCTGAGGTCTTTGTGGTGGTTTTATGGGGTGGAATTCGGGTTTAGGGGGTAAAATTTGGGATTTTTTGGTGGGAATTGGGGGTTTGGGGGATCTGTGGGGTAGAACTGGGGGGTTTGGGGGGAATCAGGGATTATTCGCGTGGAACTGGGTGTTTGGGGGTTGGGGATCTGTGGGGTTTTGTGGTCTTGATGGTGTTTTTTGGAGTTTGGGACCCGAATCTGTGGAGCTGCAGAGCCCTTAAAAGCCCTATAGAGCTCCGTAGCCCTCTCAGCAACCTATACAGTTCCCACAGCGCCCTACAGCGTCTCCTACAGCCCCCTATAGGATCCCCATAGCATCCCATATTGCCCCAAAGTAACCCTATAGAGCCCTACAGAACCCTATACGCCCCATCATTCCCCGCGCTCTCCTCTTTCCCGCGCCGCATGCAAACGAAGGGGGCGTGGCCTTCCCACCCCCCACCCCGCCTGAGGAGGACGGGGTGCGGCTGCTCACCTGGCGCTGCACCTGCGTGACGTCATCGGGCGGCGCCGCGTCGCGCCGCAGTGACGTCAGTTGGGCCATGGCGGCGGGGCCGGTGCTGGCGCTGCTGCTGCTGCTGCTGCCCGCGGGCGGCGGGGCGGTGCCGGGGGGGCCCGGGAGCGACGGTACGGGCCGGGGGCGGGGCTGAGGGGCGGGGATTCGGGGAGGGGGGGGGGGCGAATGAGTGGTGGGGTGGGAGGGGAGGGCTCCCTTCGATGTGAAGAGACCGAGAGGGGGCGGGGCCTAACGGGAAGCGGAAGTGGGGAGGGGTCCGGAGACCCCTCCTTCTATGGCCCCACCCCTTTAGAGCCCTCCCTCTCTGCACCCTCCCCTCCCCCCCCCCAATCTTGGGCCCCTCCCCTTTTGGTCCCCATCCTTTTTCGGCCCCTCCGACTTCACCTCCATCTTTTACGGTCCTCCCCCTTTTGCCCCTCCCCCTCAGTCCCTTCCCCCCCTTCGTTCCCACCCCTTAAAGCCCCTCCCCATGTAGACCCCTCCCCCTTTTACCCCTTTTAGGTCTCTTCCCTTTTTGTCCCCACTCTTTTTAGGCCCTCTCCGACTTCACCCCTATCTTTTATGGCCCCTCCCCCTTTTGTCCCACCCTTTCAGTCCCTTCCCCCCTTTAAGCCTCTCCCCACTCTTATCCCCATCTTTTAGGGGCCCTCCCCTTTTTCTCACCGATTTTAGACCCTCCCCATTTAGACCCCTCCCCCTTTATCACCACCCCTTTAGTCCCCTCCCCCTTCTGTCCCCTCCCCCTTTATCCCAACCCTCCCCCCCCCCAACTTTGTGTGTCCTCACCCCTTGGGGACAAATGGGGACACCATGGAGACACCCTGAGGTCAGAAGGGGACACTTTGGGGACAGACAGAGACCCCTGGGGTCAAACGGGGACACTCTGGGGACACTTTGGAGGCGCCCTGGGGACAAATAGGGACAAAGATGTGGGGACAAATGGGGACACATGGTGACACCCCCACAGCCCCCAGTGAGCCGCCACCACCTGATGTCACCACGCCGTGGGACACTGCCTATCAAGGTACCACCATCACACAGGGTGTTGGCTTGGGGTGACACTGCTGGGTGACAGTGCCAGGTGACAGCTGAGGGTTGGGGTTGGGGGGTGGTGATGCCACCGGGTGACAGTGCCAGGTGATACTGGGTGACAACACTGGGTGACAGCATCAGGTGATAGTGCCAGGTGATACTGGGTGACAACAGGTGGCACTGCCAGGAGACATGACTGGGTGACAACATTGGGTGACACTGCCAGGTGATCCTGGGTGACAATCAGGTGACACCAACAGGTGACACCGCTGGGTGATGACACTGAGTGACAACATTGGGTGACACTGCCAGGTGATACTGAGTGACAGTTGGGTGATGTTGCTGGTGGTGCTGGGTGACACCGTTGGGTGATGCTGGGTGACAACTGGGTGACACCAACAGTTGACAACACGGGGTGACACTGCCAGGTGACACTGGGTGATAACATTGGGTGACACTGCCAGGCGATCCTGGGTGACAATCAGGTGACACCAACAGGTGACACTGCTGAGTGATGACACTGAGTGACAACACTGGGTGACACTGCCAGGTGGTGCAGGGTGACACCATGGGGTGATGCTGGGTGACAACTGGGTGACACCAACAGTTGACAACACGGGGTGACAGCACTGGGTGACACCATTGGGTGACAGTGCTGGGCGACACCGTTGGGTGATGCTGGGTGACAACTGGGTGACACCAAGAGCTGACAACATGGGGTGACACTGCCAGGTGATACTGGGTGACAGTTGGGTGACAGTGCTGGGTGACAGCACAGGGTGGTACTGGGTGACAACTGGGTGACACTGATGACACTGGGTGACAGCTGGGTGACACCACTGTGTGACACTGCCGGGTGCCACCCGCAGAGCACTGTGCCGCCCCTCCCATCACCGGGCCGTGCCGCGCGGCGTTCCAGCGGTGGTACCACAGCCCCAAACACCGCGACTGTCGGCCCTTCACCTACGGTGGCTGTCGGGGGAACAGCAACAACTACCGCCTGAGGGACGAGTGTCTGCGGCGCTGCCGGAGCGGCGGTACTGGGGGGGGGGGACAGTGTTGGGGGGGGGAGCGATGGAGGACATTGGGAGTTGTGTGGGGGGGTACACCATGGGGACTGTGGAGAGGTGGAATGGGGGACACTGAGGGGGGGGGGACAGTGCTGGGGGAGGGGGGGGCAATGGGGGACAGTGGGAGTTGGGGGGTACACCATGGGGACTGTGGAGAGGTGGAATGGGGGACACTGAGGGGATAGTATGGGGACAGTTGTGGGGGGGGATGGTATGGGGACACTGGGGACAGCATGGGGAAAATGGAGTTTGACATGGGGACATAGTAGTGGGGGTGGGGGGAACGACACTGAGGGGATGGCATAGGGACATTGTGGGGAAACCACGGGGAGAGTGGAGGGATGGATGGGGGGGATGCTATAGGGGGACAATGAAGGGGGGGACGGGATGGGGGGGGACAGGGGACAGCAAAGTGACAGCCCCTTCCTCCAGGTGACACCAGCAGCTGGCACACCACAGGTGAGTGTCCCTGTCCCCCCCTAAGTGACATTATCTCCTTCCCCAGTGACACTGTTCCCGTCTCCCCCCCAGCCCCCCAGTGGCAGTGTTCCCCTTCAGGCGACACTGTCTCTGTGCTCCCCTCTAAGTAACACCATACCCCCCCCCCACGGTGACAGTCCCCCCTCAGGAGTGACTGTTCCCAAGGTGACCCTGCCCCCCCCCCCCCTAATAAGTGACCCCATCCCCCCCAAATGACACTGTCCCCCCCATCCCCAGCGCTGCTGGCGGCGCTGCTGTTGGTGTCCCTGCTGCTGGTGGCCGTAGTGGCGGTGACCGTCACCCGGCGCAGTGTCACCGTCACCCACTGCTGTGACACCCGGAGCCGCACCGCCGACAAAGAGACACTGATGGGCAGCGCCGACGCCTGAGCCCCGAACCGGTCCTGCTGCCCCAAAAGGGCCTTTTCCATCCCCCCAAAAATGCCTTTTTCCCCCACCCCAAATAGGATTTTTCTCCCCCAGAAAAATGCCATTTCTATCCCCTGCCCCAAAAAGGACTTTTTTTAACCCCAGATTCAGCTTTTCTCCTTCAAACTGCTGCTGTTCCCCAGAAGGGATCGTTTAGACCCCAAAACTGTGCCCAAAACAGAGCTTTTCTCCCCAAAATAGCTATTTCCTTCCCTCTCCGCCCCCCATAATGGCTATTCCCCCCCCCCCCCAAAAACAGAGCTTTTCTCCCCAGAACTGAGCATTTCCAGCCCAGAATAGAACATTTATCCCCCCGAAGCGGAATGTTTTTCCCTCAACAGTTCTTTCTTTCCCCCCAAATGGGCCTTTTCCCCCAAAATGGGGCTTCCCCCCCCCCCCCCCCGGGGCTCTTTTCTGATTGTTCCCTGGGGTGGGAGCAGATGCGATTTGCGGTGGTACTGTGGGGTTCCCCCCCCCCCCCGCCCCCACCCGCTGGGGCTTTTTAATAACCAATGAATTAATGAATGGGTTTTTAGGGCTTTTTTTTTTTGTACACTTGAAAGAGATTTTTGGAATAAAGGGAAATGTGAACACCACCACCCCCCCTCCTGCTTCCGCTGCCCCATTGGTTTGGGAGGGGGGGGGGGGAGTGCTGCACCCTCTGGACTCCACAGAGGACCCCACTGTCCTCCTTACAGCCCTGTTGTCACCTCCATCGTCCCCCCCCCCTCCAACAGTACCCTCCACTGTCACCCCTTTGTGCCCCCCCCCAGAACCCCACCTTTAATCACCCTGAGGACGCCACTGTCACCCCCTCAACTTCACTGTCGTTTCCGCCCCCCCCCCCCCCCCCCCCAGCACTTCCTCATCCCCCCCCTCCTGATCCTATTGTCACCACCAGGACCACACTGCCCCCCCCCCCCATTGTCACTCTCAGAATCACACTGCCACCCTTACGACTCTGCTGTCATACCCTGGACCCTACTGTCCTCCCCCCTCCCCCCATCCCCCGCCCAGGACCCCACTGTCACCACCAGCACCCCCATTGCCCCCCCCCCCCCCCCACAGAACCCATTGTCACTTCCAGGATCCCCCCCCCCCCCCACTTCCCCCCCCCAACCCCAGCATCTCAGTCACCCCAGGACCCCACTGCCACCTTGAGGACCCCACCTTCCCCCTCCCCCCAAGGTCCACACTGACGACCCCCACTGTAACCCCCCCACAGCACCTCACTGTCACCCCCAGGACCACACTAACCCCTCTAGGACCACCCTGTACTCCCCCAGGACCCCAGTGTCCCCCCCCACCCCCGACCCCCAACACCCCCACTCTCCCCCCCCCCCCCCCGCAGCAACAACCGCTGTCTGCCTGTATCCCGTTGCACACATGGTGTATTGCACAGCCAGAAGGGGTCCTGGGAAAGGATGGGGGGGTTGAGGGGTGGGGGCATTCCCGGTCCCCAAAAACAGAGTTTTTGGCCCCAAATCAGCGCACGAGGTGAGCGGTGAGCGCATACATGAAGAGGGGCTGCACGGCTGCGATGGCGGCAGTCAGGTACGTGCGGGGGGGGGAACGGGACCCCCGCCCTGGAACCCCCACGGCCGACTCTGCCAACAGCTTCAGCCGCAGCGACCGCACCTGGGGAGGGGGGGGCAGGGAAGTAGGGGAGAGGGGGTTAAAGTGTGGGGGGGATATTGGGGGTGGAAAGGGTTAAAAACTGGGGTTATGGGAGGGGAAATGACGGGGGAGGGGTAAAAAGTGGGAGTTTTTTTGGGGGGGGGGGAATGGAAGGGGGAGGGGGTAAAATTGGGGAGTTTGGGCAGAATTGAGGGGGGGTTAAAAATTGGGGGTACCACGCCCAAGCTACAGCATTTCAGGGTGTTAGAACTTGGGGTGTTGAGTACAACCCACAATTTTGGGGGAGCATTACCCCCAAAGTGCAGCGTTTCAGGGGTCCTACACCCAAACCATGGCGATTTGGGGTTCTCAGTGCAGACTACAGTGTTTTAGGGGACCACACCCACACCACAGTGTTTTGGGGCGTTCATGTGGGAATCTGAAATAGAAACTACAGTGTCTTGGGTGTGATACACTCAAACCACAGTGATTTGGGGTGTCAGAATATGGGGTTTTCAGTGTTTTGGGGTACCACACCCAAACTACAGCATTTTGTGTGCTCAAGTGGGGGGTCTAGATACAAGCTACAGCTTTTTTGGGGGGCTACACCCAAACTGCAGCATTTTGGGTACTACACCCAAACCACAGCAATTTGGGATGTCAGAACATGGGGTTTTCAGTGCAAACTACAGTGTTGTGGGGTACCACACCCAAACTACAGCATTTTGGGGTGCTAAAGTGGGAATTCCAGATGCAAGCAACAGCTTTCTTGGGGTCTTACACCCAAACCACAGTGTTTGGGGGCACTCCACCCCAACCAGAACGTTCCGGGGTGTTGCGTGGGGGTTATGACACCCGGATGGGGTGGAGGAAGAGGAGGAGGAGGAGGAGGAGGAGGAGGAGGAGGAGTGGGGTGAGTGCTCACCATGAAGACGAAGACACTGAGGCAGCACCAACCCAACACCGCGTGGTACCCGGTGCTCCCGAACAGCAGCCCCGCCAGCAGCGCCGCGATCATCCTGACCGAGCGGGGTACGGGGTCAGGGACTCCTCCGTGGGGTACGGGTTGGGGGGGTGGGGGTTAGGGAGGGGGCTCACCCCACATATTTGTATCCGGCGAAGGCCAGCAGGTCGGGGGTGGTGAGGTCGGTGGGCAGGGAGAACAGGTAGAGGCTGAGCAGCACTGCCAGCACCTCCAGCAGCAGCCAGGCCAGGGCAGAGCTCGCCTGCAGCCCCAGGCTGTCCGGGGAGAATCTATGGGGGGAGATGGGGGGGGGGAGATGGGGGAACCCCCCTGCTCAAGGACCCCTAGGGGGATTCAGAGGGGTTTGGGGACCCCACCCCCTCCAAGACCTCCATAGGAGACCCACATGGACACGGGGACCCCACAGGAACCCCCCCCACCACTGACACAGGGGGATTTCCCCCCCCTCCCCCAAGGACCCCCCATAGAGATCCACAGGGATATGAGACCACCCCTTCCCCCAGGAATCACCCTATTAGGACCCACAGGGACACACTGAATCCCCCTCCCTACCCCCAGGACCCCCATAGGAATACGGAGATGCCACAGGAACCCCTCAGGACCCCCATAGTGACCGCCACTCCCACCGCAGGACCCCCTCCCCCCACAGGGATCCACAGAGATACGGGGACCCCCCCAAGACCCACAGCATATTGCTATAGGAGGGCAGCCCAAGGAATCCCCCACAGGGACCCCTCAGTGATATGGAAAACCCCCAGGACCCCCATAGGGACCCACAGGGATATGGGGAACCTCCAGGACCCCATAGGGACACAGTGACCCCACACAGGACCTCCATAGGGAGGGTGGGACCCCCATAGGGACACAGTGATCCTCCCCCAGGACCCCTCCTAGAGATGTGAACAACCCCAGGACCCCCACTGGGATATGGGGACCCCCATAGGGATATGGCAAACCCCCAGGACGCCCATAGGGACGCAGTGATCCTCCCCCAGGACCTCTCCTAGAGATATGAACACCCCCCAGGACCCCCATAGGGACACATTGACCTCCCCAGAGATATGAAGATCCCCCAGGACCCCCATAGGGATGCATGGACACCCCCACGACCCCCAAATGAACCCACAGGGATATGGGGAACCTCCAGGACCCCCATAGGGACACAATGATCCCCCCCAAGAGATATGAAAACCCCCAGGAACTCCCCCACAGGGATATAGGGAACCCCCAGGAACCCCACAGGGACACACAGGGACATGGGGAACCCCCATAGGGACCCATTGGGATATGTGGAACCCCCAGGACCCCCATAGGGACACACGGACCCCCCCAGAGATATGAAGATCCCCCAGGAACTCCCCCACAGGGATATAGGGAGCCCCTAAGACCCCCACAGGGACACACAGGGATATGGGGAACTCCCATAGGGACCCCATAGGGACACACGGACCCCCCCCAGCCCCCACCTGTTCTGGGTGCCCAGTGCCAGCCCGGCCACCAGCAGGTACGTGATGAACGCCATCGCTGTGGGGACAGCGTTGGGGATATTTGTAGATAACGGGGGACACTTTGGGACATTTGGGGCCAATTTGGGATAATGGGGACACTTGGAGACACTTTGGGGTCGTACCCGGGATGTAGAGGTCGGGAGCGTTGACATCAAAGCGCGGCGCGACCGGACCGTCCTGCTGGTAGTGAACCTGCCAGTCCTGGGCACCGGGACGGAACGGGATTAATGGGATTGGGAACGGGATTGGGAATGGACAGGTGAGGTCAGAAACGGGACTGGGATCAGCGCCGGGAATGGGATCAGCACTGGGACCAAAATCAGGAATGGGATTGGGAATAGGAATGGGATTGGGAATCAATAGGAAAAGAAATGAGGACAGAAACGGGACTGGGATCAGCAGTGGGAATGGGATTGGGACCAAAATCAGGAATGGGATTGGGAATAGAAATAGGATTGGGAACCAATGGGAAAAGAAATGAGGTCAGAAACAGGACTGGGATCAGCAGTGGAATCAGGAATGGGACCAAAATCAGGAATGGGATTGGGACTGGGAATAGGAATCAACAGGAAAAGAAATGAGATCAGAAATGGGATCAGTGGTGGGAATGGGACCGGGAATGGGATGAGTGGTGGGAATGGGACCGGGAATGGGATCAGGAACGGGATTGGGACCAAAATTGGGAGTAGGACTGGGGTTAGGAATGGGAATGGGGAAATCAATAGGAAAAGGAATGGGATCAGAAATGGGATCAGCGATGGGAATGGGACTGGGAATGGGATCAGCACTGGGATGAGCGCCAGAGTCAGCAATGAGAATGGGACCAAAACTGGGAATGGGACTTGGATCAGCACAAGGATTGGCGCTGGGAAAACGACCAGGAATGGCACTGGGAATGGGATCTATACTGGGATCGGGAATGGCACTGGGATCTGTACTGGGATCGGGAATGGGAATGGCACTGGGATGAGGAGACACACTGGGAAAGGGGGCAGGAAAATGGGACTGGGAACAGTGGGCAAAGGACCAGGAATGGGAAAGCACTGGGAGAAGGAATGGGATAAGGAGCAGGAACCACACCAGGACTGGGAACGGGATCAGGAGCATCACTGGGACCAGTTCAGGACTGGGACGCGCACCTGGTGCAGGAAGGGGAAGAAGAGCAGCCCCAGCTTCCGCCCCACGTACACCGTATCCACCGCGAAGTAATACTTGAGGCGCCCCACGGGCAGGAAGCGGTCAATCTGTGGGGCAGAGCCCGTCAGCGCCCCACAGCTCCAAGCTGCGACCCCCAACGTGTGGTTTTGGGGGCAAAAAGTGGGGATTTGGGCTCTGTTACGGGGTGAGGGACCTCCAAACCCACTGATGTGGTGCTGTCCGGGGTGAAGCTGGGGGCAAAAAGTGGGGGTTGGGGGCAAAAAGTGTGGGGCTGGGGTTTGACAGGTGATGGTCAGTGTGGGTTTGAGGACAGAAAGTGAGGATTTGGGGTCTCGGACGCTATCGGATCTCTCCGCATCTCGAGAGTCGCCAACAGGGTTGTTGTCTTTAAGTGGGTTTGGGGCAAAAAAAGTGGGGATTTGGGGCCTGAGAGATTCTTTTGGCTCTGGGGTCCAAAAGCGCCGTTCTGGGGTCCTCCAGCCCCACAGACAGCCCCCAGCCCCACTCCCTGAACCCCAGTCCCACTCTCAGCCCCCCACCTCCCTTCCCTAACCCCCAACCCCATTCCCAACCCCACAGACACCCCCCACCTCCCTTTCCAGACCCCCAGCCCCACAGACACCCCCCTCCCCTGACCCCCAGCCCCATTCCCAGCCCCACAGACACCCCCCACCCCCCTCCCCTGACCCCCAGCCCCATTTCCAGCCCCACAGACACCCTCCACCTCCCTCCCCTGACCCCCACCCCCACTCTCAGCCCCACAGACTACCCCCCCCCGGGTCCCCACTCACGTTCCGGTCCATCATCTCCCGGCCCTGACTGGCCCAGCTGCTGCCGTACGCCGCGGCGATGGTGGACACGGGCTCGGCCAGGAACGCGGCGGCGGCGGCGGCGGAGGGGTTGGGGGGCGGCGGTGGGGCGGCCCCATAGACCCTCCCCGGGGCGCTCCCACCGCTCGTGTCATCGAACAGCGGTCGGGGCTCCGCCATGCGCGGCGGGGCCGGGCCGGGGCCGCGGCGCTTGGGGGCTGGGGGGGTGGAAAAGAGGGGAGGGGGTCAGGGTGGGGGTGGGGATCGGGGGGGGGAGGGAAGGGGGGGGGGGGGGTCCGGACCCCGCGCGGCGCTCACCGAGCCCCCCCACCTCCATGGCTCCGCCGCGCTTTCCGGCTCGTGCCGCTCACGTGACCCGGCGGGAGGAAGCTGTTGGCGGCGGGGGGAGGGGGGGGGGGTCGCGAGCCCCGCCCGCTTGACGTCACGTGACTGGACGTCAAGGCGCAGTTCTATGGGGTCCCGGGGGGGGGGGTTCCCAGTTCTATGGGGTCCCAGTTCTATTCGGTGGGGGGTCCCAGTTCTATGGGGTCCCAGTCCCATTTGAGGGGGGGGTCCCAGTTCTATGGGGTCCCAGTTCTATTCGGGGGGGGGTCCCAGTTCTATGGGGTCCCAGTCCCATTTGAGGGGGGGTCCCAGTTCTATGGGGTCCCAGTCCCATTCGAGGGGGGTACCCTCTCTTCCTTAGGAGTTCCAGTAATATAGGGGGGGTCCCACTTTTCTTAGAGGTCCCAGTCCCATTTGGGGGGGGGTCCCAATGCCGTCTGGGGGTCCCAAATCCACGGGGGGGTCCCACTGGGCAGTCCCATTCAAGGGAGAGGTCCCAGTCCTATGCGGGGGCGGGGTCCAGACCCATGGGGGTCCCATTGCCATATGGGGAGGGGGGAGGAGGGGGGCTGGTCCTTGATCCTATGGGGTCATAGTCCCATTTGGGGGGGGTCCCAGTGCTATGGGGTTGGGGGGGGGGGAGGGTCTTACTCCTTTTGGGAATCCCAGTACTCAATCCTATAGAATTGCAGTTACATTTTTTTTTGGGGGGGGGTCATTCCCAGTCCTTTTAAGTCTCCGAGATCCAAAGGGGGGAGTCCCCCCCCCCAGTATATAAAATCCTTTTATAGAAAACCTTTATTCTGTAAAAGAAGTTTGTGGGGGAGGGGAGCAGTGAAGGGGGGGGGGGAGGGAGTCAGGGCGGTGCCCCCAGAGCCTATAGCCCCCCCTCCAGCCCCCCCCCGCCCCCTCCCCCGTGACCCGATATATATATACAAACAATAAATACAATGTCCCCCCACCCCCGGGGGGGGGGGGAGGGGCTCAGGCGCGGGGTCGTGCGGGGACGCAGCGGGGGGGGCCCTGCGCAGGGACGGAGCCGGGGGGGCACAGGCAGCGGAAGGAGCCCACCGTGTTCAGGCAGCGGCCCCCGGAGCACACGGAGGGCTCCGAGCACTCATCGATGTCTGCGGGGACAGAGGGATTGGGATTGGGATTAAGGGAGTAGGGTTTGGGATCGGAATTAAGGGTTGGGGTTAGGGAGTGGGGTTTGGGAATGGGATTTGGGATTAGGGAGTAGGATTGGCATTAAGGATTGGGGTTAGGTAGTGGGGTTTGGGGTCGGTATTAAGGGTTGGGATTAGAGAGAGGGGTTTGGGAGTGGGATTAAAGGTTGGGGTTAGGGAGTGGGATTTGAGATTGGGGTTAGGGAGTAGGATTTGGGATTGGGATTAGGGATTGGGATTTCAGGGCAATGAACGGGATTTTAGGGAAAATTAATTGGATTTTAGGATGAATGAATGGGATTTGGGGGCAAAACAATGGGATTTCAGGTCAGAAAATGGGATTTCAGGTCAGAAAATGGGATTTCAGGGAAAATGAATGGGATTTCAGGTCAGATAATGGGATTTCAGGGAAAATTAATGGGATTTCAGGTCAGATAATGGGATTTCAGGGAAAATTAATGGGATTTCGGGTCAAATTAATGGGGTTTGGGGGCAGGAGATGTCCTGAAGGGTGTGGGGTTGGGGGGCTGCGCACCGATGCATGCCATGCGCGCGCGGTGCAGGCGGAAGCCGCGGTCGCAGACGCAGGTGAAGCCGCGGGGGATGCGCACGCAGCGGCCGTGCTCGCAGCCGCTCAGCACCCCACACTGCTCGGGGGGCAGCGCCTCCGCCACTGGGGGGGCTGCAAGATGGGGGGCGGGGGGTCTGTATCACAGCTCTTCCCCCCCCCAGTCCACCAAATCCCACTCAAATCCCGTTGAGGAAACGCAGAAGCCGTATAAAACCACAAATCCCATGGGAAGAAGATGGAATCCCAGTAAAATAGCCCCAAATCCCAAACAAAAACCATAAATACCATTAAATAGACATCAAAATCCCATTAAAAAATCCTAAGTCCCATTAAGTAAACACAAAAATCCCAATCAAAAACCCTAAATCCCATTAAATAAATGCCAAAATCCCATCAAAAACCCCAAATCCCATTACATAAACACCAAAATCCCATTAGAAATCCTAAATCCCACTAAAAAAAAAACCCAAATCTCATTAAGGAAAAGCACAAACCCCACTCAAAAGCCCCAAATCCCATGGAAAGAACACGGAACCCCACTAAAATATCCCCAAACCCCATTGAAAACCCTAAATCCCATTAAATAAACACTAAAATCCCATTAAAAACACTAAATCCCATTAAAAAACCCCAAATCTCGTTAAAGAAAAGCACAAACCCCACTCAAAAGCCCCAAATCCCATAAAAAGAAGATGGGATCCCACTAAAATAGCCCCAAATCCCATAAAAAGAACATGGAATCCCAGTAAAGCAGACCCAAATCCCACTCAAAAACCCCAAACCCCATTAAAAAAAGAAAACCTCTTTAGAAAACCCCAAATCCCATGAAAATAACCCCAATCCCTTCAGAGAAAAATCCAAATCCCATTCAGAAATCTTCAATCCCATTAAAAAGACCCCCAATCCCTCCAAAATCCCATTCATAAAAAATACCCTCCCCACCCCCCTCAAAAAAAAACAACCCAAATCCCCCCCATAAGAACCCCAAACCCCAAATCCCTCCCACCCCAAAATTCCACTCCCAATCTGCCCCAAAACCCCCACCCCCCCGCAAATAATCCCAAACCCACCCAACTTCCCCCTCCCCCCCCAAATAATCCCCAAAACCCCAACTTCCCCCATCCCCTCCCAAATAATCCCAAACCCCAATTTCCCCTTCCCCCCATAACTCACCGTCCCCGGTGCCCCCCCCCATGTGCTCAGACCCCCACATCCCCGGGGGGGGGTCCCCCTCTTCCTCCACCTCCTCCTCCTCTTCGGGGGGGGCTCTGTAGGAACGGGGGGGGCTGCCGCCACCCCCCACCGCCGCCCCCCCCCCGAAATCCCCCATCTCCTCATAGAAGAGCGGGGGGAGGGCGTAGGCCCCCCCACCCAGGGGGTCGGGGGGGTAATAGGGCCGTGGTGCCGCGGGGGGGTCCGGATAGGGCAGGGGGAGGGGGGGGCCGTAGGGAAGGCCATAAGGTGGGGGGGGGAATGGGGGTGGGAAGGGGGGGGGACCCAGGTAGCGGGGGGGGTCCGGGGGGGGGCGAAGGGCGTTGCACAGGAACTCGAAGTCATCTGTTGGGAATGGGGTGGGGTAAAAAAAATATGGGGTTATGGGGGGGGGGGTATATAGGGGTGGGGGAGGGAAGGTATGGCGTTATGGTGGGGAAATATGGGGTTATGGGGGACATATGGGGTTGTGGGGGGGGATAAATGGGGGTGCGGGGTTATGGGGGGAACCTATAGGGTGAAATATGATAAGGGGTGGGGGGGTTATGGGGTGGGAAGGGGTAGGGTCCCCCCATCTGCGGGATTAAGCTTTAGGTGGGGCGGGGGGGAGACCCTATTACAGGGCGTGGGGTGATGGGATATAGGATATAGGATTGGGGATACAGGGCATGGGATATGGGGACATTATGGGATATGGGATACAGGGGGATGGGGTGTGGGATACGTGGTTATGGGGTCTGGGATATGAAATATGGGGTATGGGATTCGGGATATGGGAGGTGGGGTTATGGGGTGTGGGATATGGAGCTATGGGGTATGGGATATGAAATATGGGGCATGGGATATGGGATGTGGGGCTATGGGGTATGGGATTCGGGATATGGGATGGGGGAGGTGGGGCTATGGGGTGTGGGATATGGGGCTATGGGGTATGGGGTACCGTACCCGAGTCCCGTGCGGGGCAGAGCGCGCAGTCCATGCCCCACGCGGCCCCATAGAGGCAGCAGCACTCGCTATAGGGCAGCGCGCGGTCCAGGCGGGGTCGGCCGCACACCAGGTCAGGGCCCACCTCCTGCCAGCACAGCCCCACAGCGTCCTCTGCGAGACGGGGTCAGCAGGGTGGCGGGTGTGGGGGGGTCATATGGGGACGTGGGGGGGTATGGGGGCACATGGAGATATGGGGACACATTGGGATATTGGGACATGGGGATATGGGGACATGTGGGGACATATGGGTGACACAAAGTGGCATAGGGTGACATGAGGTGACATGGGTGACAGTCGCACTGGAGACACGAGTGTCATTGGAGTGACATGGGGTGACACGGGGTGACACGGGTGACAGTCGCACCATTGCCACGGGTGTTGTTGAGGTGACACAGAATGACATGGGGTGACATGGAGGTGACATGGGTGACAGTCGCGCCATTGCCACAGGTGGTGTTGGGGTGACACAGAATGACACGGAGGTGACATGGAGGTGACATGAAGTGACATTGGGTGACACGGTGATACAGAGTGACATGGGATTACACAGGGTGACATGGAGGTGACACGGAGGTGATACGGGTGACAGTTGCACTGTTGCTGCAGGTATCATTGGGGTGACACAGAGTGACACAGGGTGACAAGAGGTGACACGGTGACATGGGATGACATGGGATGACACAAGGTGACATGGAGGTGACATGGAGGTGACACGAGGTGACACGGGGTGACACAGGGTGACACGAGGTGACAAGGAGGTGACATGGGATGACACAGGGTGACGTGGGATGACACGGAGGTGACATGGGATGACACGGGATGACACGGGGTGACATGGGGTGACACATAGGTGACATGGAGGTGACACGGGTGACAGTCGCACCGTTGCCGCGGGTGTCGTTGGGGATGCAGCGGCGCTGGGCGCCGTCCAGCACCAGGGGGGGGGCGCAGACGCAGTAGTACGACCCCACGGTGTTCACACAGCGGCCCCCCACGCACGGCCCCAAATCGCCCTCGTCCTGGCACTCATCGTTGTCTGTGGGAGGCAGCGGGATTGGAATTAGGGCTGGGATTGGGGTGGGTGGGGTTGGGATTGGGTTTAGGGCTGGGATTGGGATTAGGGTGGGTGGGGTTCGGATTGGGATTAGGGATGGGATTGGGAATAGGGTGGGTGGGATTGGGATTGGGATTAGGGCTGGGATTGGGGTGGGTGGGGTTGGGAGTAAGATTGGAATGGAAACTGGGATTGAGGTGAGGGAGTTTGGAATTAGGGTTGGGACCGGGGTGGGTGGGATTGGAATCAGAATTGGCATGGGATTGGGATTAGAACTGGGGTTGGTTTGGGATAGGGGTTGAGACTGGGATGGGATTGGGATGGAAATTGGAATTGGGGTGGGACAGGAGTTGGGACAGAGGTTAGGATTAGGATGGGATTGGGGCTGGGATTGGGATTAGGGCTGGGATGGGGGTTGATTTTAGGATTGGGACAGGGTTGGGTTAGGGTAGGGATTGCGACTGGAGCTGGGACTGGATTTAAGATTGGGATGGGAGTGGGATTGGGATCAGGATTGGGGTTGGGATTATGGAATTGGGGTTGGGATTGTGAGGTTGGGGTTGGGATTGTGAGGTTGGGATTATGGGGTTGGGATTATGGTATTTTGGTTGGGATTATGGGGTTGGTATTATGGGATTGGAATTGGGATAATGGGGTTGAGGTTGGGATTATGAGGTTGGGTTCGGGATTATGGTATTGAGGTTGGGATTGGGATTATGGGATTGATGTTGGGATTATGGGATTGGGATTGGGATTGGGGTTGGGATTATGGGGTTGGGGAAGGGCTGGGCTGTGGGGTGCACCCACCGACGCACTGCAGGTGCTCCCGCTCGTAGTAATACCCCGTGGGGCAGTAGCAGCTGAACCCGGGGGCGGCGTTGACGCAGACCCCCCCCCGGCACAGGTGGGGCGCGAACACACGGCACTCGTCCATGTCTGGAGTGGGGGGGGAGGGGGAGGGGAGAAGGGGGTCCTCAAAATGGGGCGGGACCCCAACATGGGGAGAGCGCCTCAAAATGGACAGAGGGCCCCAAAACAGGAGGGTGGATCCCAAAATTGAGGGGTGTAATCCCAAACCGGGGGGGGGGGGTGGTCCCTCTGGGTGTGCCCCCCCAAAGCAGCACTCACCCCCAGGGGGGCCGTGGGGTCCCACGCTCTGTCCCATCCCATGGGGGCAGAGGGCGCGCTGCTCAGCTGTGGGGTGAGAGCAGGGTCACCCCTGTGTGTGTCACGGCCCCACCCCAATCCCACCCTAATCCCCATTCCTATTCCCATCCCAATCCCAATCCCTTCCTACATCCCAATTCCCATCTCAATCCCAATCCCGACCCGACCCCAATCCCTCTTCCCAATCCCAACCCCATCCCAATCCCACCCCATACCGCAATTCCCATCCCCATTCCAATCCCAGTTCCCACCCCACATCCCACTGGTCCCCACTGACACCACTGTCCCCATTGTCCCATTGACCCCATTGTCCCCACTAACCCCACTGTACTATTGACCCCATCGTCCTATTGTCCCCATTGTCCCCACTGACCCCACTGTCCTATTGCCCCCATTGTCCCCACCGACCCCACTGTCCCCACTGACCCCACTGTCCTATTGTCCCCACTGTTCCCACCGACCCCATTGACCCCACAATCTCCACCGTCCCCATATCCCACCGCTTCCATCCTGGGGACAGGCGGCCGCCGGGTGACACTGTGGTCCCCACGCCCACCCCACAGCGCAGCAGCACTGCTGCTGGGTGACGTTGGCCGCCAACACCCCGCACGCGGGACTGTAGCACGGTGCGGGGTCCCCGGGGGACGGCGACAGCCCCACAGTGACCCCCACGGGTGGCACCGGGGTGGCCGTCCCCGCACACGTCCCCGTCACCGGGTCGAACTCGTGGCCGTCATCGGGGCAGAGGCAGAGGAAGGATCCGTCCACGTTCTCGCACCGCGCAGCCCCGCACACCCCGGGCAGCGTCGCACACTCGTCCACGTCTGCGGGGTGAGGACGCGGTGTGTCACGTCCCGTGTGTCCCCCACCCCGTGCCCCTCCCCCGATCCGTGTCCCCTCACCCTGGCAGTGGTGGCCGTGGCGTGCGGCCTCGTAGCCCTGGTGGCACGCGCACTGGAAGGAGCCGGGGAGGTTGTGGCACGCGGCGTGCGCCCCACAGCGCGGCCCCGGCCCCGAGCACTCGTCCTCGTCTGTGGGAGGGAGCAATGGGGTCAGTGCCGGGGGGGGTGTGGTCCTCGGGGTCCCCACTGAGCACTGACCCCATGGAATGGTCATTGGGGTCCACCTCCATCCCAACCCTATTGAACCCTGACCCCATGGGATGGTCATTGGGGTCCACCTCCATCCCAACCCTATTGAACCCTGACCCCATGGAATGGTCATTGGGGTCCACCTCCACCCCAACCCCACTGTATGGGCCCAGTGAACCCTGACCCCATGGGATGGTCATTGGGGTCCACCTCCACCCAAACCCCACTGTGTGCTATCACTGAAACCCAAAATTGTGGAATGGTCATTGGGGTCCACCTCCGTCCCAACCCTTTTGAACCCTGACCCCATGAAATGCTCACTGAGGTTCAACTCCACCCCAACCCCATTGTGCACTCCCACCGAACCCCAACACTTCATTGGGGTCCCCGCTGGGGTGGTCCCGTTGCATCCTGACCCCATGGAAAGGTCCCGTGTCCATCTCCACCCCAACCCCATGGCCAGGTGACCCCACTCACCCTCGCACTCCCCACTGTCCCCGAGGCGGTACCCGGGGGGGCACTCAGGGATGCAGCGGTACGACCCCGGAATGTTCTGGCAGCGCTGCGCCCCACAGAGCCTCGGCCCGTGCTCCTGGCACTCATCCACATCTGTGGGGTCAGGGGTGTCCCGGACTGCGGGGTCTTCACCCCATCTCCATCCCATTCCCAATCCCAATCTCGTTCTCATCCCCACCCCAAATCACATCCCATCCCAATCCTGACCCAAATCCCACCTCATCCCATTCCATCTCTATCCCATCCCAACTCTACCTCAGTCCCAACCCAAATCCCAATACAATCCCAATCCAACTCCATCCCATCTATATACCACACCAATCCCAACCCCAATCCCCACCTCATCTCACCTCAATCCCAATCCAACTCAATTCCCATCCCATCCTACCCCAATCTCAATCCAACAGCACGTCTGTCCCATCTATATCCCACACCGATCCCAACCCCAAAGCCCATCCTAATCCCAACCGATTCCACCCCACTCCAATCTCAATCCCAATCCCATCTATATCCCACACCAACCCAACCCCAATCCCAATCCAACTCCTTCCCTGTCCCATCTATATCCCATACCAACCCCAACCCCAATCCCAACCCACCCCAGTCCTAACCCCAACCCCAACCCCACTCCAATCCCAATCCCAATCCCTGTCCCATCTATATACCACACCAATTCCAACGCCAAAGCCCTTCCCAATCCCAATCCCACCCCATCCTATCCCAATCCAAATCCCAATCCCTGTCCCATCTCTATCCCACACCAACCACAACCCCAACCACAATCCCGATCCCACCTCACCCCAACCCCAATCCCCGCCCCATCCCACCCTAATCCCAACCCCAACCCCAATCCCAATCCCAATCTCAAACCAACTGCATCCCTGTCCCATCTATATCCCACACCAATCCCAATCCCAATCCCACCCCATCCTATCCCACTCCAACCCCAATCCCAATCCCTGTCCCATCTCTATCCTACACCAACCCCATCCTACTCCAACCCCAACCCCCATCCCCACCCCATCCCACCCCAACCCCAATCCCAATCCCCCCGCACCAAGGCAGTGCTCCCGAGTGCTGTCGGAGTGGAACCCCGCGGGGCAGTGGCACTCGAAGGCACCGTCGGTGTTAACGCAGCGGCCGCCGGCGCACACGTCCCCACGGGAACACTCATCCACGTCTGAGGGGACACAGGGGGGCACGGTGGGCGGGGATGGGGTGGGACTGGGAATGGGGTGGGATTGAGAGCAGATTTGGGATTGGGAATGGGATTGGATTGGACTGGGAATAGGATGGGGTTGGGGGTACAACAGGATGGGATTGGGAATAGAGTTGGGATTGGGAATGGGATGAGGTGGGGTTCAAGAGGATGGGATTGGGAACAGATATGGGATTGGGAATGGGATGGGGTGGGGGTACGACAGGATGGAATTGGGAATAGAATTGGGACTGGGGATGGGGTGCAGATGGGATGGGGATGGTGATAGGGTTGGGATTGGGATTACGAATGGGATAGGGTGGGGATGGGATGAGGACTGGGAATAGGATGGTGTGAGGATGGAATCAGGAATAGAATTAGGATTGGGAATGGGATGGGGATGGGGTTAGGATTAGGGTGGGTTTGGGAATGGTACTGAGGTAGGATTGGCATTGGGCTGGGATTGGGTTTGGTGTTGGTATTGGAATGGCATTAGGATTGGGAATGGGATTAGGATGGGGTGGCAATGGTAATAGGGTTGGGATCAGGATTGGGATGGGATTGGGACTGGCACTGAGAGGGGATTGGCATTGGGATGGGACTGGTACTGGGATTGGGATAGGCTGGGAAAGGTGATAGGGTTGGGACTGGGATGGGATGGGGTGGGATGAAGGTAGAACTGGGACTGGGGTGGGGATGGGACTGGGATGGGGTTTGGGATTGGGATTGGGCCTGGGACGGGGATTGGGAGTGGGGTGGGATGAGGGTGGAATTGGGACTGGGATGGGAACTGGGGATTGGTGTTGGGAATGGGACTGAGATAGAAACGAGGATGGGATGTCCATGGGGCTGGTGACGGCCATATGGAAGACCGGGATGGCTATGAGACAGACACGGGGATGGGGACAGCATCGTTGGGGACAGCACCGGGATGGGGACAGCATCACTGGGGACAGCACCAGGACCGGGACGGACCGAGGCAGGCGGTCCCATCGGGGGCACTGGCGTAGCCCTGAGCGCAGAGGCAGCGGTAGGAACCGTCGGCGTTGAGGCACTCGCCGTGGGGGAAGCAGAAATCGCCCTCCAGACACTCATTGACGTCTGCAGGGGACACGCGGGGGGGGGGCCGTCATGGGGACAGCGGGGACGTGGGGAGGGGGACGTCCCCGCGGTGTTACCCACCTTCGCATGGAGCGCCGGCGGCGGCCGCCCGGTAACCGCGTTGGCATTGGCACAGGAAGGAGCCCTCCGTGTTGACGCAACGGCCACGGGGACCGCACGGGGAACCCGAAGAGCACTCGTCCACGTCTGTGGGGTGAGAGGGTCACGGCGGCCGTGGGGGGGACGTTGGGGACGCGGGGATGTGGGGATGGTACCTGCGCAGCGGCCGTGGTGCGGCTCGAAGCCGTCGCGGCACGGGCGGCACTGGAAGGAGCCGGCGGTGTTGACGCACTCTTGGCCGGGGCATGCCGTGGGGGTCTCGCATTCGTCGATGTCTGCATGACACCGGGGATGGTGACCCCGAGGATGGTGACCCCATGGATGGTGACCCCAAGGATGGTGACCCCATGGATGGTGACCCCAAGGACAGTGAACCCGAGGATGGTGACCCCATGGACAGTGACCCTAAGGATGGTGACCCCGAGAATGGTGACCCCATGGACGGTGACCCCAAGGACAGTGACCCCAAGGATGGTGCCCCAAGGATGGTTGATGTGTGGGGGGTGACACCGAGGATGAGCCAACAGACGGTGACCCCGTGGAGACAATGACACCGTGAAGAAGATGACCCCCATGGATGTGATGACTCCACAAACATGATGACCCCAAAAAGATAATGACCCCATGGACACAATGATCCCATGGACACGATGACCCCATGGACACAATGATCTCAAGAAGATAATGATCCCATGGACACAGTGACCCCATGAAGATGATGACCCCATGGACACAATGACCCCAATGGCCAACAATGACCCTATAAAGACGATGACCCAATGGTTGATGACCCCACATGGATGACGACCCTACAGAGATGATGACCCCAGCCCCCCATGTGCCCCCACATCTTACCCTCGCAGTGCCCCCCATGTGTGGTGGCACGGAACCCGGAGGGGCAGACGCAGCGGAAGGATCCAGGCAGGTTCTCGCAGCGGCCATGGGCGCAGGGCGGGGGGCTGCGGGCGCACTCATCCACATCTGCCGTTACCGCAGCATCGTCCCCTCCGTGTCCCCATCGGGTCCCCATCCCAACCCCATTCCGTCCCCACCATGTCTCCATCCCATCTCAATCACATCCCCACAACATCCGCACTGTGTCCTCATGCTGTCCCCATCGTTGTCCCCATCGTACCCCCATCATTATCCCCATAGTACCCCCAGGTCCCCATCATATCCCCATGCCTGTCCCTATTCCATCAGTTCCCACTGTGTTCTGTCCCATCCTGTCCCCATCATGTCCCTGTTTCCATCCCCATGTCTCCATGTCTCCACCATGTCCCCATCCCATCCCCATATCCATCCCCACCCCGTCCCCATCCCCATCCTATCACCATATCGAAACCCACCATGTCCCCATCACCACCCCATATCCATCCCCACCATGTCCCCGTCCCCATCCCATCCCCATCCTGTCTCCATATCCACCCCCACCCCACCCCGTCCCCATCCCCATCCCATCCCCATATCCATCCCCACCATGTCCCCGTCCCCATCCCCATCCCATCCCCGTCCTGTCCCCACATCCACCCCGCTGACCGTGGCAGTCGGTGCCGGTGGGGCCGGGCCGGAACCCGGCGTTGCAGACACAGCGGAAACTGCCGACTGTGTTCTCACAGCGGCCGTGGGTGCAGGGGAGGGGGCTGCGGCGACACTCATCCACGTCTGGGGGGGCGGGAGGGGAGGGATGGGGGGAGAAGGAACGAGGGAGGGAGGGGGGGGGGATGGAGGGAGGGAGAGAGGAAGGAGGGAGGGAGGGAGAGGTGGAAGGAGGCATGGAAGGAGGGAGGGAGGGAGGGAAGGAGGAAGGAAGGAGGGAGGGAGGGAGGGAAGAAGGGAGGGAGAGGTGGAAGGAGGGATGGAATGAGGGAGGGAGGGAGAGGTGGAGGGAGGGAGAGAGGGAGGGAGAGAGGGAGAAAGAGGAAAGAAGGGATGCAGAAAGAGAGGGAGAGAGGGGGGATGCAGGGAGGGAGAGAGGAAGGAAGGAGGGAGGGAGAAAGGAAGAGAGGGATGGAAGGAGGGAGGGAGAAAGGAAGAGAGGGATGGAAGGAGGGAGGGAAAAAGGAAGAGAGGGAAGGAGGGAGGGAGAGGTGGAGGGAGGGAGAGAGGGAGGAAGGAAGAGAAGAGAAGAAGGAAGGGAGAGAGAGAGGAAGGATGGAGGGAGGGAGGGAGAAAGAGGAAGGAAGAGAGGGAGAAAGAGAGGGAGGGCGGGAGGAAGGAAAAGAGGGAAAGAGGAAGGATGGAGGGAGGGAAGGAGAAAGGGAAGGAGGGAGGGAGAAAGGGAAGGTCAGAGGGGGGGGGAGGGAAGGAAGGAAAGAGGGAATGAAAGAGGGATGTTAAGAGGGAGGGAGAGGGAAGGAAGGAAGAAGAGAGGGAGGAAGAGAGGAAGGAAGGGAGGGAGAGAGGAAGAGAGGGGTGGGAGGAAGGAGAGAAGGGAGAATAGAGGGAGGAAGGAAGGGAGATGTGCAGAGAGGAGAGGGGGAGGGAGAGAAGGATGAAGAGAGGGAGGGAGATGTGGAGGGGGGTGCACAGGGAGATGGGTGCATGGAGGGATGGGTGCATGGGGGGATGGGTGCAGGGGGAGATGGGTTCAGGGGGAATGTTGGGGTGCACAGGGAGATGGGTGCAGTGGGGATGGGGGTGTGCAGGGGGGATGGGGGGTGCAGGGGGGGGATGGGTGTAGGGGGGATGTTGGGGTGCACAGGGGGATGGGTGTGGGAGGGGATGGGTGTAGGGGGGATATTGGGGTGCACAGGGGGATGGGTGTGGGAGGGGATGGGTGTAGGGGGGATATTGGGGTGCACAGGGGGATGGGTGCAGAGGGGGATGGGTGCAGGGGGGATGTTGGGGTGCACAGGGGGATGGGTGCAGGGGGTGTCGCTCACCGATGCAGTGGGTGCCCTGCGTGCTGAGCCAGAAGCCGTTGTGGCACAGACACGTGTATCCTCCGCCGCGTGGCACGCAGCGCCCCGGCCCGCACAGCTGCGGGTTCCTCTCGCACACACCGCCCGCTGCAACGCAGCGCCGTCACCGCCCGCGTGCAACCGGCGCTCACGCGCGTGTGCAAACCGTGCGCGCCTGGAACCGAGCGGCAAGCGTGCGTGCCACGGGGCGCGTGTGCAAGCAGACACGCGTGCAAGCACGCGGGCATGCAGCCGCGTGCGTACGCGGAGCTGGGCACGCGTGTGAGCAGGCGTGCATGCAATGGGTCGTGCAGACACGCGCGGTGGGGTCCCACCTGGCGGAGCCGTGGGGGGGGGGCCCTGCAGACCCGGGGTGGGACGCGGCACAATGACCACTTCTGGGCCGGGGGGGGGCACCTGGGGGGCACAGAGGGGCACTCTGGGGACACGCGAGGGGACACGGTGGCACTTTGGGGGCATACAAGGGCACACAGTGGCACTTTGGGGCAGGTGGTGGCTCTTTGGGGACATATGAGGGCACAAAGGGACACTTGGGGACACACAGTGGCAATCCTGGGGCATATGTGGGCTCACAGTGGCACTCTGGGGACACACAGTGGCACTTTGGGGATGTAAGAGGACACAAAGTGGCATTTGGGGACACACAGTGGCACTTTGGGGACATACGAGGGCACACAGTGGCACTTTGGGGCAGGTGGTGGCTCTTTGGGGACATATGAGGGCACAAAGGGGCACTTGGGGACAAAGAGTGGCACTTTGGGGCATACGAGGACACAAAGTGGCACTTCAGGGATACACAGTGGCAGTTTGGGGGCATATGAGGGCACAAAGTGGCATTTGGGGACACAGTAGCACTTAGGTACAGGTAGTGGCTCAAAGTGGCACTCTGGGGATAAAGAGTGGCACTCTGGGGGC
This sequence comes from Oreortyx pictus, assembly GCA_036925125.1. Lineage (NCBI taxonomy): Eukaryota > Metazoa > Chordata > Aves > Galliformes > Odontophoridae > Oreortyx > Oreortyx pictus. The sequence goes on from JAUPFR010000064.1 coordinate 575,685, forward strand.
ATACGAGGGCACAAAGTGGCACCTCAGGGACACGTGGTGACATCTCAGGGACCTGTGGTGGCACCTCGATGACTCGTGGTGGCACTTCGATGACACGCGGTGGCACTTCGATGACCCGTGGTGGCACTTCAGGGACATGTGGTGGCACTTCAGGGACACGCTGTGGCACCTCGATGATATGCGGTGGCATCTCAGGGACCCTTGGTGGCACTTCTGGGACCCGTGGTGGCACCTCGATGACCCGTGGTGGCACTTCAGGGACCCGTGGTGGCACTTCGGGGACCCGTGGTGGCACACGGGTGACAGACGGTGACATCGTGGTGACAGGGGGGGGGGCGGGTGAGGGGTGGCTGCCCCGGCCTCCGTTGTGCTGTGGGGTGGAGAGATGTGGGGTGGCACTGGGGACACCCATGGGTGACATGGGGGTGACACGAGGTGACACGGAGGTGATGTAGGGGTGACATGGGGGTGACAATGGGGACACTCATGGGTGATACTGGGGTGACATGGAGTGACACTGAGGTGATGTGGGGTGACATGGGGTGACATTGAGATGACATGGGGGTGACAATGGGGACACTCATGGGTGATAATGGGGAGCCATGGGGTGACACTGGGGTGCCATGGGGTGACACAGAGGTGACATGGGGGTGACGTGGGGGTGACACTGAGGTAATGTTGGGGTGACATGGGGGGGACATTGGAGACACTCATGGGTGATATTGGGGTGCCACTGAGGTGACATGGGGTGCCATGGGGTGACACCGAGGTGACACTGAGGTGATGTGGGGGTGACATTGAGGTGATGTAGGGGTGACATAGGGGTGCTATGGGGTGACACTGAGGTGACATGGGGGTGACAATGGGGACACTCATGGGTGACATGGGGTGACACGGAGGTGCCATGGGGTGCCATGGGGGTGATGTGGGGGTGTCACAGCGGGGGTGACACTCACGGGTGCCGTGGGGTCGGGCAGTGGCGCGGGGTCGGCCGAGGGGGACACGTGGCAGCGGGGTCCCCAGGGGCCGCGTGTTGTAGCGGAGGTCGGACGCAGCGTAGTGGTACCCGGCCCCGGCGGGACAGATCTCCCGGAACCCCTCTGGGGGATGGGGGGGACCCCAAAAGAGTCGGTGTCACAACCCGACCCCAACAGACAGCAAGGAGCCCGAAACACCCCCCCCAAAAATCCCACGGGGAACCTCAAAACCGCATCAGAAGCCCCCTCCCCCCCCCCCCACCCCCAGGCCCTCCAAAATTGCATTGGAAAAATGAAAATCCCATCAGAAACCCCCAAAATCCCATTGGGAAATCCTCATACCCCATTGGAGCCCCTAAAAATCCCATTGGAGACCTCCAAAATCCCATTAGAAAACTTGAAGTCCCATTGGAATGCCGAAAAATCCCATTGCAAACCCCAAAATCCCATTGCAAACCCCAAAATCCCATTGGAAAATCCTCATATCCTATCAAAGTCCCTAAAAATCCCATTGGAATCCCAAAAATCCCATTGGAACCCCCCAAAACCTCATCAGGAAGTTGATTTTCCCACTGGAAATTCCTAAAATCCTACAGGGTCTGACAGGTCTTATGGGGTTTCCATGGGATCTTATGGAGTCTGAGGGTTCCTATGGGATTTCTATAGGGTCAGAGGGATCTTATGGGGTTCCTGTGGGGTCTGAGGGTTCGTTTCTACAGGGTCTGAAGGATCTTATGGGGTCTGAGGGTTCTTACAAGGTTCCTATGGGGTCCAAAGGATCTTATGGGGTCTGAGAAGTCTTATGGGGTTTCTATGGGATCTGAGAGGTCTTATGAGGTGTCTATGGGGTCTGAGGGTTCTTATGGGGTTTCTATGGGGGTCTGAGGGATTCCATGGGGTCTCAGGGTTCTTATGAGATTTCTATGGGGGCCTGAGAGTTCTCTTGGGGTCTAAGGGTTCTTATGGGGTTCCTATGAGGTCTGAAGGTTCTTATGGGATTCTATGGGGTCTGAGGATTCTTATGGGGTTTCTATGGGGTCTGAGCGTTCTCATGGGGTCTGAGGGTTCTTATGGGATCTGAGGGTACTTATGGGGTTTCTATGGGGTCTGAGGGATTCCATGGGGTCTGAGGGTTCTTATGGGGCTTCTATGGGGTCTGAGGGTTCTCATGGGGTCTTAGGATTCCTATGGGGTTTGAGGGTTCTTATGGGGTTCCCATGGGGTCTGAGGGATTCCATGGGGTCTGAGGGTTCTTATGGGGTTTCCATGGGGTCTGAGGGTTCTTATGGGGCTTCTATGGGGTCTGAGGGTTCTTATGGGGTTCCCATGGGGTCTGAGGGATTCCATGGGATCTGACCGGAGCCGAAGGGGGGGCAGCGCAGGCAGTCTTTCCCCCACGCCTTCCCGACGCGGCTGCAGCAGCAGATCTGCCGCGTGATGTTGCGCAGCGTGGGCAGCGCGCAGCGCCCGTCCCGCAGCACTCGGAAACACGGCCCCTTCGCCTCCGACAGCACCTGGTGGGCTGGGGGGGGGAGGGGGGGAGGTCCAGGGTTGGGGGTGGGGGGCAACGGGAGGCCGCCCCCTCCCACTGTGTCCCACTGCATCCCACCGTGTCCCTGTCCCATCCCATTAGAGAGCGTTCCATCCCATAGTGCCCCACTGCGTCTCATCCCATTCCATTCCATCCCACCCCACTGGATCCCACTGGACCCCATTGGATCCCACCGGACCCCATTAGATCCCATTAGATCCCATTGAACCCCACTGGATCCGATTGGACCCCACTGGACCCCATTGGATCCCATTTGACACCATTGGATCCCATTGGATCCCATTCTGTCCCATCCTCCAACCCATCCCAATCCCAACCCCAATCTCAGCCCCAATCCCACCCCATCCCAATCCCATAATCCCAGCTCCAATCCCACAATCCCAATCCCAACCTCAATCCCATCCCAATCTCTAATTCCAGCCCCAATGCCTTAATCCCACTATCCTAACCCCAATCCTATAATTCCAACCCCAACCCCATAATCACATAACCCCATAATTCCAATCCCATAACCCCATAATCCCAACCCCATGACCCTATAATCCTGTAACCCCATGACCCTATAATCCCGTAACTCCCAACCCCAAAACCCCATAACCACATAATCTCAATCCCATAGTCCCATAACCCCAACCCCACAACCCCATAATCCCATAATCCCAAAACCCCTTAACCCTAACCCCACAATGCCATAATCCCATAATCCCAAACCCATAATCCCATAATCCCGTAATCCTGGCCTCACAGATGCAGCTGCTGCGGGAGGAGTCGAGGATGAACCCATCGTGGCACAGACAGGCGAAGCTGCCGCGGGTGTTGGTGCACAGCCCATTGTGGCACAGCCCCCCCTCCTGGCACTCATCCACATCTGATAGGGGTTTGTTTGTTTGTTTTTGGGGGGGTCAGCCCTCCATTCCCCCCCCCCCCCCCCCAAAAAAACAAAAAATCCCAAATCTCCTCCACCAAAACAAAGAAAACCCCACACTCACCCACGCAGCTCCCGTTGACGCGGCGGTAGCCTTTGGGGCACGGCTCTATGGGGGGGGGGGGGGGGGGAGGGGGTTACAGTGAACCTCATTTCCTCTTTGCCCCCCCCCCCCACCCCATTTTGGGGTCCCCCCCCTTCACGGGGTCGTACCGGGGTCGGGGTCGCAGGGGTGGCACTCGTGGACCCCCCAGGCGGAGCCGCCCCCCCGGCAGCAGACGTTGCGTGTGCGCAGGCCGGGCAGAGGGGAACTGCACTGAGGGGGTGTTGGGGATGGGGGGGGCGTCACCCATGTGACACTGCACCCCCCCACACCCCGGGGTCCCCCACCCCAATGTCCCCATTCCTAATCCCAGTGTTCCCATTTCCAATCTCAATGTTCCCATGTCCTCATATACCCCCTCCCCCTGTGTCCCAATAACCCTCCTGTATTCCCATGACCCCATAACCCCCCCGTGTCCCCATAGCCCCCTCACATCCCCATAACCCCCCCGTGTCCCTATAATCCCCTCATGTCCCCATAACCACCCCACAACCCCCCCATATCCCCATAACCCCCCCATGTCCCCAGAACCAACCCACAATCCCGCCCCATGTCCCCATAATCCCTCCCTGTCCCTACAATCCCCCCCATATCTCCATAACCCCCCCATGTCCCCATTATCCCTCCCTGTCCCCACAACCCATAACCCCCCCCCACATCCCCATGACCCTATAATCCCTGCATGTTCCCATAATTCCCCCCGTAACCCAAAACCCCACATGTCCCCATAACCCCTCCTGTGTCCCCATAACCCCTCCATATCCCTATAACCCCTCCCATATCCCCATAACCCCTCCCACATCCCTATAACCCCTCCCATGTCCCCATAACCTCCCCATGTCCCCATAACCCCATCATTTCCCCACAGCCCCCATATCCCCATGTTCCCGTAATTCCCCATGTCCCCATAACCCCACATGTCCCCATAACCCCTCCCGTGTCCCCATAACCCCTCCCGTGTCCCTATAACCCCTCCTGTGCCCCCATAACCCCCCCATGTTCCTATAACACCCCCTGTGTCCCTATAACCTCTCCTGTGTCCCCATAAGCCCCCCCATGTCCCCATAACTCCGTCATTTCCCCACAGCCTCCTACATCCCCATGACCCTGTAACCCCCCCCCATATCCCCATGACCCCATAACACCCCTCCCACGACCCTACAGCCCCCCACCCCCCTGCTGCCCCCCCCCAGTGTCCCCCACCTCTCCGTGGGTGATGCTTCGGAAGCAGTACCCGAACCCGGCGTCGGGGCCGAAGCCGTGGCGCTCCCCAGGGAGCTGGGGGCGGCTCTGTGCCAACACCCGGGGGGGGGAGGGGTCCTCGGTGAACCCCCCCCCGGTGTTGTCCCCCTCCCTCTCTGTGTCCCCTTCGTCGTCATCATCCCTCAGCCGCTCCACGCGGTGGATGGTGACGGCGGCGTCCGGCGGGTGGTGCACGTGGACGCTCACCAGGGACATGACGCCTGGTGGGGGGGGGGGGGACATGCGGGTGGTAAAAGTTGGAGGGGGGTGACAACTGGGGGGGGTGACAACAGGAGAGGTGACAAATGGGGGTGACAGTTGGAGGGGAGACAAGAGGAGAGGTGACAACTGGGGGATGACATTTGGAGGGGGTGACAACTGGGGGTGACAGTTGGAGGGGTGACAACTGAGGGGATGTCAACTGGGGGGTGACAGTTGGAGGGGGATGACAATTGAGGGGATGACAGTTGGAGGAGTGACAACTGGGAGGGGTGACACCTGGGGAGGGATGACAAGTGGGGGGGTGACAGTTAGGGGTTGACAATGGGGGGGTGACAGTTGGAGGGGTGACAAGAGGAGAGATGACAACTGGGGGGGTGACAGTTGGAGGGGGATGACAACTGAGGGAGTGACAACTCAGGGCGTGACAGTTGGAGGGGTGACAACAGGAAGGTGACAACTGGGGGAGTAACAGTTGGAGGGGGGATGACAACTAGGGGGGTGACAGTTGGAGAAGTGTGACAGTTAGGGGGTGACAATATGGGAGATGAGTTGGAGGGGGGTGACAATTGGGGGGTGATAACAGGAGGTTGACAACAGAGGAGGTGACAGTTGGAGGGGGGTGACAACTGGGAGTAACATATGGGGGAGAAGACATTTGGGGAGGTGACAGCTGGGGGTTGACAATCGGGGGGTGACAATTGGATGGAGGTAACAACTGAAGGAGAATGACAATCAGATGGGGGTGACAACTAGAGTGAGTGACAACAGAGGAAGATGAGGACTGCGCGAAGATGACAATACGAGTGACAACCAGATCATCACAGCCAGTGACAGTCGGATGAGGACAGCAACGGGAGAGTGACAATCAGAAGAGGAAGACAATCAGATGAAGGTGACAACCAGAGAAGGGTGACAACTGGAGAGGTTGACAATCAGAGGGGGGTGACAATCAGATGAAGGCAACAACCAGAGCAGGGTGACAACTAGAGGGGGGTGACAACTGGATGAAGGTGACAACCAGAGGAGGGTGACAACAGGATGAAGGTGACAACTGGAGAGGGTGACAGTTGAAGGGAGATGACAACTGTGGGAGGGTGACAGTCAGACGGGGGTGACAACTGGGCGAGGGTGACAACCAGACGATGGTGACAACTAGAGAAGGATGACAGCTAGAGGAAGGTGACAACCGAACGGGGACAACAGATGGATGAAGGTGATGACAAGAGGAGGGTGACATCTAGAGGGGGATGACAACTGGACAGAGGTGACAACTGGAGAGGGTGACAGTCGAAGGGAGGTGACAACTGGAGAGGGTGACAGTCAGAGGGGGGTGACAACTGGATGAAGGTGACAACCAGAACAGGATAACAACTAGAAGGGGGATGACAACCAGAAGAAGGTGACAACTGGAGGAGGGTGACAGTCAGAGAGGGGTGACAACCGAAGGGAGGTGACAGTCGGAGCTGGGAGGGGGGTGGGGGTTGCTCACCGTCACGCTCCTGGCGGTAGTTGGCGAGCGGCAGAGTGTAGACGGAGCGGGTGAAGGTCTGCGGACCCCCCAACTGTTCCCGGGGAGGGGGGGGAGAGGCGGTGGTCCCGGGGGGGGCACGGAGGTGACAGAATTTCCCAGTGAAGCCAGGGGGGCACAGACAGGCATCTGGCTGGGCACACACCCCCCCGTTGCGGCACAGCAGCGGGCACAGACCTGCGAGGGGGGGGGTGGGGGAAGGGGGGCATGATAGGGGGGGAAACAATCAGCCCTGAACCCCCCCCCCCCCCTTCTAACCCACTCTGGGCCCCACTGCACCCACTCGGGTGGGGCCGGAGCTGGGGGGGGGGGAAGAATGAGCTCATGGTGCAGAGCAGGGAACGCCCCCCCCCCGCCCACATCCGGACCCCCCCCACGCTGCCCCCCCCCCTCCAACGATGGGGCCCCCAACACAGGTGCACTCCCGCCTGCACCCACCCACACCCGTGCCCCCCCTAACCCCAAGACCCCCCAACCTCAGGGACCCGAACCCCCACCCCCCCCATTAATCCCCTAAACTCCACGAACCCCCCCCGGCCCCACTGCCCCCCGTTAACCCGTCACCTCCCTGTGGCCCCCCTCCGCACCTCACCATCACCCCCCATAACCCCATATCCCTCCCCCACTGCCCCCATCACCCCTCCCGTGGCCTCCCCCCCGCACCCCATAGCCCCCCAACCCCCCCCCCATCATCCCCATAACCCCATACCCCCTCCCCCCCAACTCTCCCCGCACTCACGCAGTCGGACGCCCCCCCCCGCGCTCCCCCCTCTCTCCAGCACCGCGGTGCCGTTCCTCCCCCCCCCGCATCCCCCGGGACCCCCACGGATGGGACCCCCGTGGTTCCCCGCCCCCCCCCCACCAACCCCACCCCCACCGCAACCCCCTCCCCCCCCCGCCCCGCAACGCGAGCGGCACCCGAAGTGCACGCGGAGGCGGGGGGGGAACGGAGGGGGTCCCGGGGGGGTCCGGGGGGGTCCCGGGGGCGGGGGGGGGTCCGGGGGGGGCGCGGAGGCGGCGGAGAGCGCCGCGAAGAGCAGCAGCGGGAGAGGGGCCATGGCCCGGGGATGGGACGCGGGGGGGTGAGACCCCCCCTCGGGGGGTGGGGTTACGGGGTGGGGTTTGGGGGAGGGGGGGGTGAGGGGGGGTGAGTGGGCGGGGGGAGGGGCGTGGGAACGGAGGGAGCGATGTGATATGGGGGGGGTGGGGGGGAGATGTGGGTCAGTGGGGTATGGGGATAATGGGATGTGGGTCAGTGGGATGTGGGGTCACTGTGGGTCAGTGGGGACACTGGGACGTGGGGGACCCACGGGGGACCGATGGGACGTGGGGGAAGGGGGTGGGGGGGGGGACGGGATAAGACGTGCGCTGTGGGGCCACGGGGACATCCGGGGACAGCGGGACCACCCCCGCCCCATAGGGGCCTCCTTCCCCACACATCCCCCCCCCCCCCCCCCGCCCCATAGAGGCCCCGCAGAGGGCCCCCGCCCCGGGGTGACGTCACCCGGAAAACGCGCGGCGCCGCGGGAGGCACCGCCTGGGACCACCCCCCCCACCCCCCACCCCCACCCCACCCCGGGACCCCCTCACCGCACCCGGACATCGGGAACCCCATAGAGGACCCCCAAACCCCATCGAGAACCATAGAAACCCCACAGAGGACCCCAAAATGCCCACAGAGACCCCATAGGGGACCTCCAAGTCCCATAGAGACACCACAGCGGGCACCGCATCCTATAGGGGAAACCCCCCCACCCCACAGAGACCCCATAGAGGACCCCAAACCCCACAGAGAGACCCCATAGGGGACTCCACATAGTACAGGGGAAACCCTCCACCCCATAGAGACCCACAGAGACTTCACAGGGGACCTCCACGCCCCATAGAGGACCCTTAACCCCACAGAGACCCCATAGAGGACCCCCAAATCCCAGAGACCCCACAGGAATCACCAAACTGCCATAGAGACCCATAGAAACCCCATAGAGAACCCACAACCCCCAAAAAGACCCCACAGGGGACCTCCAAGACCCACAGAGACCTACAGGAGCGGACCTCCAAATCCCACAGAAGACCCCATAGGGAATTCCACATCCTATAGGGGAAAATCCCCCCCCCCCCCACCCCATGGAGACCCCATTGGGGACCCCCAAACCCCCACAGAGACCCCACAGGCGTACCACACCCCATAGGAGAACCCCCCAACCCCACAGAGAACCCATTGTGTGTGTGTGTTTGTGTGCGTGTATGGGGGGGCTGGTTATGGGCCCCCCCTCCCCCAAACGAAGACACAGTGCTGCAGTTGGATGTTTCAGTGCAATTCATTGCGAATTCTCCCCCCTGCAGAACCCCCCCGCCCCCCACCAGCATTCTGGGGGGGGCAAAGCGGGAAGGAGGGACAGAGAGGAACCCCCAAAACCCCATAGGGGCACCCAAACCTCTCCCTATTCCCTGAGACCCGCACCCCCCCCCCAAGGAGTTTGTGTGGGGGGGGGGCATGGAGACACCCCCCCAAATTATGTATACAGTGAGGGGTAGGAAGCAAAGGGGGGGGGGGTAAAATGTGCACTTCGGGGATACCCCCCCACCCCTCCAAAAATAATGGGAGAGTGATCCCAGAATGGAGAAAATTCCCCCAAAATTCATGGGGTGGGGTGGGGGGGAGATCCCAAAAATTGAAGACTGACCTCAAAATTAACCCCTCCCCCCCCCAAGAAAAAAGGCACTGAGACCCCCCACAGTGCCCTCCCCTCCAAGAAAAGGCACAAAAACCTCCCCGTGCCCCCCCCCCCAAAGGCACAGGAACCCCCAACCCCACCACCAGAGCCCCCATGCAAAGGCACAGGGACCCCTCAGAACCCCCCCCCCAAAAAAAAAGGCACAGAGCTGCCCCCCCCCTTCAGAACGAGGTCTCACTCAGCCGTGACCTGGGGGGCAGCAGCGGGGCCAAGGGGACCCCCTCGGCGAGGGGGGGGGCGACACTTGGCCCCCTATGCCCCCCCCGCTGTGGGGTGGGGGGCGTCTGGGGGAGGGGAGGGGGGAGAGGGGGCGAGGGGGGGAGGAGGAGGGGCGGGGGCGTCCCCCTCCCCCCGCAGTGGGGGGGTTTCTGGTGGGGGGGGGCGGCGGCGGCATCGGGGCTGCAGGGGCTGCCGAGAGAGTAAGGGGGGGGGCTGTTAGAATGGGGGTAATATTGGGGGGGGGGGGGTCAAAGTTGGGGGAAATGAGCCCAAAATTGGAGGGGGGGGCACAGAAAGAGACCCAAATTTGGGGGGGGGGAAGGGGGGTGTTGGGTAGATGGAATAGAGCCCTAAAAAATGAAGGGTTTGGGGAGGGGGGGGGGCATAGAAAGAGACCCAAATTTTGGGGGGGGGGCGGGAGGAAAAGAGCACTAAAACTGGAGGGGGGGGGAGGGGAAATGACTCAAAGTTGGGAGGGGGGGGGCACAAAAAGAGACCCAAATTTGGGGGGGAAGGGGGGGGATGGAAAGAGCACTAAAACTGGAGGGGGGGGGAGGGGAAATGACCCAAAATTGAGACAGGGGGGGTTAGGGTTAGGGGTCGGTACCTGGGGGGGGGTTCGCGGGGGGGGCCCGGGGGCGGCAGGGGTCCGAGCAGATCACAGTGCTCCAACTGCTGCAGCAGCTCCTGAGGGGACGGACCCCCCAGCTCTGGGGGGGGGAGGGAACAGGGGCAGTGAGGGGACAGCGGGGGAGGGGCACTCCTATGGGGGACGTTGGGGGGACGTCTGTATGGGGACACCTTTATGGGGACATCGCTATGGTACCACAACAGTGGGGGAGACTTATAGGATCAGCACTATGGGGCCACCACTATGGGGACACCACTATGGGATCATTACAGTGGGAACCACCACTATGTGGACACTGCTACGGGGACACCGTTATAGGACCACCACTATGGGATAATTACAGTGGGAACCACTGCTATGGGGACACCGCTATGGGGACCACCACTATGGGGACCACCACTATGGGGTCACCACTAATGGGGCCACCACTATGGGGAACACCACTACAGGGCCACCACTATGGGGACCACCATTACGGGACCACCGCTATGGGGTCAGCGCAGTGGGGCGCCCGCTATGGGGCGGCGGTACCTTGGGGTCTGCCCCCCATGTCCATGGCGGTGCTGAGGTCCCAGAGCTGCAGGCTGCCGTTGGCGTGCCCGGTCAGAAGGAGTCGGCGCGGCCGTGACCCCACACGCCGAGATCCCTCGCACTCATGGACTGTGAACGCGGTGATGGCCGACGCGTCCACCGCACGCACCTCACAGATCCTACAGAGGACGGGAGGACCCCAAATCCCACTGGGGAAACCCAAATCCCAACGGGGAACTCCAAATCCCATTGTTGAACCATAAATCCCATTGGTAGAATCCCAAATCCCAACGGGGAAACCCGAATCCCATTGGTAGAATCCCAAAGGAGAAACACAAATCCCATTGGAAGAACCCTAGATCCTATCAAGGGAAACCCAAATCCCAACAGGGAACTCCAAATCCTGTTAGTAGAACCATAAATCCCATTGGTAGAACCCCAAATCCCAAAGGGGAAACACAAATCCCGTTGGAAGAACCCTAGATCCTATCAGGGGAAACACAAATCCCAATGGAGAACTCCAAATCCCGTTCGTAGACCATAAATCCCATTGGGAGAACCCTAAATCCCAACGGGGAAACCCGAATCCAACTGAGAGAACCCTAAATCTCTATGGAGAAACCCAAATCCCGTTGGGGACCCTGAGCGGATCCCAAAAGACCACCGAGAAACCCCAAAAACCCTTCGGAGACCCCAAAAGACCATGAGTGGATCCCAAAAGACAATTGAGGAACCCCAAAACCCTTAGGAAATCCCAAAATGACCATCAAGGGACCCCAAAAACCCTTTGGAGACCCCCAAAAGACCACGAGTGGGTCCCAAAAGACCACCGAGGAACCCCAAAAACCCTTTGGATTCCCCAAGATGACCATCAAGGGACCCCAAAAGCCCTTCAGAGACCCCAAAAGACCATGAATGGATCCCAAAAGACCATCAAAAAACCCCAAATACCCATGGAAGGAACCCCAAAAACCCTTCAGAGACACCAGAATGACCACCAAGGAACCCCATAAACCCTTCGGAGACCCCAAAAGACCATGAGTGGGTCCCAAAAGACCACCGAGGAACTCCAAAAACCCTTTGGAGACCCAAAAATGACCACCAAGGGACCCCAAAAGCCCTTTAGAGACCCCAAAAGACCAGCGAGGATCTCTAAAAACCCTTTGGAGACCCCAAAAGGACCATCAAGGGACCCCAAAAAGACCACCAAGGTACCCCATAAACCCTTAGGAGACCCCCAAATCCCTCGGGGGACCCCCCAAATCCCCCCCCGCTCACCTCTTGCCAGTGGACGAGAGGCGGACGTAGACCTGGCAGGCATCGGGCACCACCTTCTGGATGAAGACCTGCTGGTCATCGCGCTCCCCGAAAGGACCTGGCCATCCACACCACGGGGTCGGGGGGCACTCAGAGCCCATCCCCCCCCTCACCCCCGACCCCATCCCCCCCCACCCCCCCCCGTACCGATGTCGGTGCCGGCGGCACAGCCGGCGTGACCGTCCATGTCCTCCAGGGCCAAGACGTTGAAGGACGCCAACGGGGTGGAGCCGGGCTGAGTGGAGATCATCCCGCGGAACCGTGTCACCGTCCACGTCCGCACGTGGTTGTTGTCAGCGCACACTGCGGGGACGGGTGGGGGACAACGGGAGGCGGTGGGGTTGGGGGTGTCGTTCCCCCCCCCCCCCCCCCCAAAAAAAAAGATTGTTTGGAGAATCCAAAGATGGACACCCAAAAGGTTTTGGAGAGATTCAAAGAGCACTGGAGGGGCCCGGAGGTCACCGGTGGATCCCAAAGGTCATTGGTGGATCTCCAAAGTGCTCTGAGAACCTCAAAGACTACTGAGGAACAGCAGAGACCTTCGGAGATCCCAGAAGAGCATTGGGGGGTCCTCCAAAGACCACTGGAGATCCTCAAAGAGCACTGAGGGATCCCAAAGTCCATTGGAGATCCTCAATGACCACTGATGGATCCCAAAGACCACTGATGGATCCTCAATGACCACTGATGGATCCCAAAGACCACTGGAGACCCCAAATGATCACTACTGGAGCCCCCAAAGCCCACTGGAGACCTCCAAAGCTCTTCAGAGATCCACAAAGACCACTGAGGGACCCCCAAAGCCCTTTGGACACCCCCAAAAATGATCGCTGCACCCCAAAGACCACTGGAGACTCACATCACCCACCCGAGATGAGGTGCTTCTCCGACAGCATGATCTTGGTGACGGGGCTGCGGTGAACGGTGAAGGTCTGGAAGAGCTGGGGTCCCGAGCCCACCGTCTCGGGGTGCTGCACAATCACCCGCACTACACCCGAACTGGTGCCGTAGGCAATCTCGATCCAGTTGCCGCTGTCACCTGGAGGACAGCGGAGACCCCAAAAGGTCCTTTTCCTTTTTGGAACTCCAAAAGTGCAGTCCGGTTGTGAGGTGTGTGTGCGGGGGGGGAACTTGGACAAGGAGATGGGATGGGGATACCACCCATGAAATGGGGACATCCTCGGGGTGACAAGGTCCTCCACGGGGTGACAAGGTCCTCAGGTTTACACCAGGAGGTGGGATGAAGACCTTCCAGTGGTGGTGGGGATGTCCCTTGGGTGACAAGGACCCTCTGGGGGTCACAGGGACCTCCTGGAGGTGACAAGTAACCCCTTTCAAGTGACAGAGACCTTGGAGGTGACAAGGACCCTCTGGAGATGACAAGGAGCCCACTGGAGGTGACAAGGAGACTGTGGAGGTGACTAGGAGACCGTGGAGGTGACAGGGAGCACCCTGGAGGTGACAGGGACCTCCTGGAGGTGACAAGGAACCCATTCAAGGTGACAAGGAGCCCATTCAAGGTGACAAGAACACCCTCAAGGTGACAAGGAACCTCTGGAGGTGACAAGGACCTCCCGGAGGTGACAAGGACCTCCTGGAGGTGGCAAATAACCCTGTGGAGGTGACAAGGTGGCCCTTACTGCTCTTGGGTGTGAGGTAGACGCTGAGAGCGGTGACGGCGTCCTCGAAGGGGTCGCGGTACAGCTCCGTCACCAGGAGGTCGTTGTCCTTCATGCGCAGAGGGAACTTCTGCACATCTGCGGCGGGGGGGGGGGGAGAGGAGGGTATTGTCACCAGGGGCCACCCACCGGTGTCCCTGGGGACAACAAGGACGGGTGGGTCAGTGGGTGACCTCCGGAGTTCTTTGGGGACACCCCAGAGACCACTGATGGGCACCCAAAATGCTTTGGTGACCCCCAAAGAGCATGGATGGACCTCCAAAGCCCTTCAGAGACCCCTGAAGACCACTGATGGACCTCCAAAGCCCCTGAGACCCCCCGAGATATCACTGATGAACCCCCATAGCCCTTCAGAGACCCCTGAAGATCAATGAAGGACCTCCAAAGCCCTTTGGAGACCCCCAAGGACCACTGATGGACCCTTGGAGCCCTTCAGAGACCCCTGAAGATCACTGAACAAACCCCAAAGACCACTGATGGACCTTCAAAACCCTTTGGAGACCCCCAAAGACCACTGTTGAACCCACATAATCTTCTGAGACCCCTGAAGACCACTGACCAAACCCCAATGACCACTGAAGGACCTCCAAAACCCTTTGGAGACCCCCAGAGACCACTGAAGGACCCCCATAGCCCTTCAGAGACCCCTAAAGACCACTGATGAAGCCCCAAAACCCTTTGGAGACCCCCAAAGCCCACTGATGGACCATCAAAGCCCTTCAGAGACCCCTGAAGACCACTGATCAAACCCCAAAGACCACTGAAGTACCATCAAAACCCTTTGGAGACCCCCAAAGACCACTGATGGACACCCAAAACCCACTGATGGATCATCAGAACCCCTCAGAGACCACCAATGACCACGGATGGACCTCCAAAGCCCCTCAGAGACCCCTGAAGACCACTGAGTCACCCCCAAAGACCACTGATGGACCACCAAAACCCTTTGGAGACCCCCAGAGACCACTGATGGACCTTCAAAAGCCACAGATGGACCTCCAAAGCCCTTCAGGGACCCCTGGAGACCCCCAAATCCCACCGACAGATCCCCTCTGCTGCTCACCCACGTAGTAGATGGAGCCGTTGTTGCAGCCGAGCAGCAGGAAGGTTCCGGCCGCGTCGTAGCTGTTGATGGGCACCACGTCCTGGATCTACAACGGGGCCGAGCGGGTGAAGGCCGTCCCGTCACCGCGTCCCGCCGTCCCCCAGGGACCCCAATTCCCCACCTGCCAGTGCTTGGTGACGGCGTTCCAGACGCCGATCTTGCCGCTGTGGCTGGTGGCGATGAGCTGGTTGCCCACGAAGAAGAGCGCTTCCAGCGGGACGCCGAGGTGGAAGACACCTGGAGGAGATGGAGGAGACTTCAGCAAAGTCTCTGACACGGTCTCCCACAGTATTCTCCTGGGGAAACTGGCAGCCCGTGGGGTGGACAGGTTCACTCTTCTCTGGGTTGGGAATTGGCTCGAGGGCCGTGCCCAGCAGGTCGTGGTGAATGGAGTTAAGTCCAGCTGGTGTCCCGTTATGAGTGGTGTCCCCCAGGGGTCAATACTGGGGCCCATCTTGTTTCATATCTTTATTGATGACCTAGACGAGGGGATCGAGTGCACCCTCAGTAAGTCTGAGGATGACACCGAGTTGGGAGGATGTGTGGATCTGCCTGAGGGTAGGGAGGCCCTCCAGAGGGATGTGGATAGGCTGAACAGCTGGGCTGAGGTCAACGGGATGAGGTTCAATAAGGCCAAGTGCCGGGTCCTGCACTTCGGCCACAATAACCCCACGCGGTGCTATGGGGCAGAATGGCTTGAAGACTGTACGGAGGAAAAGGAGCTGGGGGTGTTGGTCGATGCTCGGCTCAATGGGCCGGGAGTGTGCCCAGGTGGCCAAGAGGGCCAACGGCATCCTGGCCTGGATTCGGAATAGTGTGGCCAGCAGGAGCAGGGAGGGGAATCATCCCCCTGTACTCAGCTCTGGTGATTTGATTTGGTAGCTCAGTGGGTAGGGATGGGGGGAGGAGGATGGTTGGATGAGATGAGCTTGTAGGTCCTTTCCAACCTCATGGATCTATGAATCTATGAATCTATGAATCTCCCCCCCGTATTCCCTCCCAATCCCCCCAACCCCCCCATACACATCCCAATCCTCTCCACCACCCCCATCCCCCTCCATCTCCCCCCATTCCTCCCAATCTCCCCTCACCACATCCCCACACCCCCATTCCCCTCCATCTCATCACATTCAGATGAGGTGCTGAGGGATTTGATTTAGCAGCTCAGTGGGTAGGGATGGTGGTAGGAGGATGGTTGGACTGGATGAGCTTGTAGGTCCTTTCCAACCTCATGGATCTACGATTCTATGAGATGTCACTGTCACCCGACGCCACCTGTGTGTCCCCTCCCCCCACCCCTCCAGCTCCGGGTGTGTGACCCACCGATCTCGCTGCCGTTGCTGTCGGCACGCAGCGCCCAGAGGATGATTTCGCTGCAGGACGCGGCCGCCACCATCTTGTCGTGGTCGCCCAAAGGTCCCCCCAGGACTTTGGCGTTGAGGGCCACGCGCTCGATCACCCAATCCAAGCGTGGGCTGGAGAAGGTCTGCTGCCAACCCGAGGTCTCCTTCAACCTGGGGCAACGTGGGGGGATGTGATGGGATGCCCGAGGAGCACTGATGGACCCCCAAAGAACTTCAGAGGCCCCTGAAGACCACTGACAGACCTCCAAAGCCCCTCACAGACCCCCGAAGACCACTGATGGACCCCCAAAGACCACTGACGGACCCCCAAAGCCCCTCAGAGACCCCCAAATACCACTGGTGGACCCCCAAAGCCCACTGATGGATCATCAGAACTCCTCAGAGACCCCCAAAGACCACTGCCGGTCCCTTCCCCACGCTCACCGGTAGCAGACGAGGAACTGTGCGTACGCCACCGCGATCCAATTGTGGTGGCCGCAAACAATGCGCACCATCCCGGCGTCACCGCCACCTGTGGGGGACAGGGGACGGCAGTCAGGGGACGGACGTGGGGCTGACGCTGAGCCGGGTGTCACCCGTCCCTACCGGTGACGGAGGTGACGCCGCGGTCCTCCGACAGGCGTCCGAGCAGACCGGCGTGGCCCAGGTTGGGCGGCATGGTGTTGCTGCGGCGTACCGGGGTTCGGTCCGTTGGCGGTCGCGGTCCCGCCACGCTGTGACGGTTGCGGCGTTTGGCCGGGAACACTGTGCCGGGGGAGTGAACAGGTGACAACAGGGACAGCAGTCCCATGGGGGAGGATGGGGACTGTAGTGCCAGGGGTGGTGGCATCCTCTTGGGGGGATGTGAGAAGGTGTAGGGTGATAAGGATAAGGTGACAAGACCCAGGGGCACTGACACCCTCTTTGTCCCCATGTCTAAGTGTAGAAGTGACAGTGTGGAGGTGACAGCAGTCCCAGGGGTGGTGTCACCCCCTTTGTCCCCATGTCTGACAACATGGGGGGTGACAAGGTGTAGGGTGACAAGCTGGGGGTGACAACAGTCCCAGTGGTGGTGTCACCCTCATTGTCCCCATGTCTGAGTGTGGAGGTGACAGTGTAGAGGTGACAATGGTCCCAGAAGAGGTGTCACCCTCTCTGTCCCTATGTCTGAGTGTAGAAGTGACAGAATAGAGGTGACAACAGTCCCACCGGTGGTGTCATCCTCTTTGACCCCTTGTCTGACAGTGTGGGGGGTGACAAGGTGTAGGGTGACAAGCTGGGGAGGTGACAATGGTCCCAGGGGCACTGTCACCCTCTTTGTCCCTATGTCTGAGTGTGGAGGTGACAGTGTAGAGGTGACAACGGTCCCAGGGGCGGTGTCACCCTCTCTGTCCCCACGTCTAACAGTGTGGGGTTGACAAGGTGTAGGGTAACAAGCTGGGGGGTGACAACAGTCCCAGGGATGGTGACACCCTCTTTGACCCCACATCTGAGTGTAGAGGTGACAGTGTAGAGTTGACAACACTCCCAGTGACGGCGTCACCCTCACTGTCTCCTCCAAACGGGGGTGGTGGGGTGTTGGGGAGGGGGGGAGGTGACAAGTCCCCTACCCGGTGGTGACAGATAACCACTGAAGAGAACACTCCCGCACGACGAGCGGTCCAACTCCTCCCGCAGCTGCAGGCGGCGAACTTGGGGGGCAGAAATGAGGGGGGGGGGGCACTGTGTTGGTGCCCAACCCCCCCCCCAGAGCATCCCTGTGTTCCCCCCCCACCCCCCGAGGTGTCACCTAAGGGGGTGATGCCATAGAACTGCGCCTCGTGCAGCAGCAGAGAGGGGCTGACGTCACGGGGGTCCAACTCCTTCGTGCGCAGGAAATTTAGGATGGGGGCGAAGACAGTGGGGTCGCGGTCGATGAAGATCTGTGGGGTGGGGGGGAGATTTTTGGGGGCAGGGGTTTGGAGGGGGTTTAGGGGAAGATATGGGGGGGTGGGGAGTGGGATTAGAGAGGTCTGGAGGAGGATTGGGAAGAGGGATTTTGGGGTTTGGGGTTGAGATTGAGGGTGAAGTGTTGGGGGGAGGTATGGGGGGGATTTGGGGGAGGGAAAGGATTTGGGGTGGGGGGGGAACTTGGGGGGAGATTTGGGGTAATTGTTGGGTGGGGATTTAGAGGGAGATTCAGGGGTGGGATTTGGGGGTCTCACTGCTCCCGTCTCATCTCTCAGGGTGGAGATGCGGCCGCTCAGGAGACTGAAAAAAGAGGGGGGGGGGGGGGGGATTGGAGGTCAGTGCTCCCCCCCCCGCCATCCCCATGGAAAATTCCAGACCCACACAGCCGCCCCCAGACCCCCTATAGGGTCCCCAACCCCTCCGCAGCCCCCTCAAAATCTCCCCATTCCCCCCAAAGAACATTGATACCCCATAGAACCCCCCCCCCAAGGGCCCCTATACAGACCCCCACCCCCTCTACACAACCCACATCCCACCACAGCAGCCCCAAACCCCCTACAGAACTACTAGAGAAGACCCTCAGCCCCACATAACGACCCCAGCCCTCCTGACTCGTACAGATCAACAACAGAATCCACATCCCCCCCCCCACAGACCCCTTCCAGCCCCCAGACCCCCCCCAGATCACTAACAGAACCTACATTCCCCCCCCCAAAAGACCCCTTCCCGTCCCCCCCACCCCCGAGCACCCGCCCGGGACCCCCAACAGAACCCACATTCCCCCCCCACAGACTCCTTCCAGACCCCCCACCCCCCACCCCCGAGCACTCCCCCAGACCCCCAACATAACCTACATTCCCCCCCATCACAGACCCCTCCCCTCCCCCCCTACCCCCCCCCCAACAGACCCCTCCCCCCTACCCGGTCCCACCTGGAGAAGAAGGAATCCGGCACCCAGGTGAGGGTCTGCCGGGAGGTGCTGAACCTACGGGAGAAGCGGGGTCAGCGGCCCCACAGCGGCCCCACAAAGAAGGTTCTGGAAGCGGGGGGGGGGGGGGGGGGAGGGGGTCCTAACGCGCCTTCTGCCGCCCACGTTCAGCTCCACCACCTCCGCCCCCCCCGTCATGGCAGCCTCCATGGCGGCCGCTTCCGGCTTCCCTGTACGGCAGAGGCGCTTCCGCATCCGCCCGCCCGCCCGCTCGCTGCTTCCGATTGGTCTCCTCGGCTCCGGAAGACCCGGCTACGGGTGGAAGGCGGTTGGTCCGTGCGAACCGCCCGCTCTGCACGGTGATTGGAGGATGGAGGGAGGGGGAGGGCGGAGATAGAGCGGCGATTGGATGAGGGGGGTTGGGGGGCGTGGCCTTCGGGGTACGGCACCGCCTCCTCTTAAAGGGGCCGAGGCGCTATTGGGGGGGGAGGGGCGCAAAGCGCCAACCTCCCCGCAAAGCAAACCCCCCACCCCCCAGTCCTAAGGGACCACCATCCCCAAGATCCCCCTCCACCCCCCAAAATAACCCCATAGGGACCTCCCTACACACCCCATATATACCCCATGGGACATCCTGCAAAGCCCCTCCCCCCAAAAAAGGCCCCATGCTCCATCCCACCCCCCCCTCAATTTCACCCCCCCCCCCAAATGCCCCCATGGGATTCCCCCCCAAACCCCAATTCCCCCTCCCCCATAATGCCCCACAGAACATCCCCCCCCCGCACTCCTCCCCCACATATCCCCTTTACGACCCCTCCCCAAAATAAAAGTCCTCAAAGTCCTCATTTTTACAGTGGTGGGAGGGTGGGGGATGTGGGGGGGGAGGGGCACATTTATTACATTTGTACATTTCTCACAGCGCGGGGTTGGGGGGGGGGGGGGGGAAGGGGACCTTATACATATGTATATAGAATATATATTTATATATAATTTTTTTTTTTTTTGGTTCTTCTGCGCGGATCTCCGAAAAGTCTTTACAATTTCCCACCCCCTCCCCCCAATAAATAAATAAAATAAAATAAATAAATAAATAAATAAATACCTCCCCTCCCTCCCCCACCCCCATCTCGGGGTTCTTTATATGGCTTTGTGAAGAAAGGGGGGGGGGGGGAGGCAGGACCCCCCAAAATTGAGGGGGTGGGGGAAGAACGCAGAGTGTGGGGGAGGAAAATGTGTGTTTGAACCCCAAATCGTGGGTGGGGGAAAAGGGGGTTGGGGGGGTTCAAATCGGGGGAGGGGGCGTGAGGGTTCCCCCCTCCCCCCAAAATTGCGCTTTTGGGGGGCGGTGACGTCACTTCCGGCGCTGCGTGCGCCGCTCCGCCCCTTCGTCGGTGGAGGAAGTGGTCGCGGGGGGAGGGGCGGCGGCGCGCGCGATATCCGCGTGCTCGCGGACGGAGGTGGAGATCGCTTTGAGCCACGAGCGGAGCTCCTCCTGGAAAGGTCAATTAATAAAAGGGAATAATTAAAGACGTTCTTCGATGGGGAGCGCTCGGAGTGGGGAGAAAGACAGAAGGAGCGAAGGGAAAAACGGGAAAAAGGGAAAAGCGACGAAAAGTGGCGAAAAAGGGGACAAAGAGGAAAAGTAAAAGCGAAAAAAGAAATCGAAGGAGAATCGGAAGAGGACTGAGGGCGGAGGTGAAAGAAAACGAAAAGATGCGAAAGGGAAAAAAATGAAAAGAACAGAAAAAAGGCAAAAAATAAGGGAAAAAAAGGCGGAAATGAAGGAAAAAGAACAAAAAGGAAATAAATGGAAAAGGAAAAAAAAGGGGAAAACAGAGTACGGAAATCCTTTAAAGCTTCAAAAGCGAAGGGGATTTAAATTAAAAGGGTATAATTCCCCCCCCCCCCCCCCCCAACCCACCTCGTCCTTCGCCTGCAGGAGGAACTCGCTGCATCCGCCGTCCTATGGAACAGTGGGGTCAGTGCTACCCCCCCACCCCATAACCCCCCCCCCATAACTCCCACCCCATAGCTCCTCCTTCCCATAATCCCCTCCTTGTGTCCCCCCAATGATCCCCCCCATGAACCCCATCATCCCACACACCCCCTTCCAGTAGACCCCCCCATAACCCCTCCTCCATAACTCCCCCCCCCCTCCTCCCCCCTGCCCCATAACTCCCCTCCCCCCCCCACCTCAGCTTGAAGACGTTCTTCTTCTTCTTGTAGTCGCTGGCCACCTCGCTGGTGGCCATGTGTAGGCTGAGGGGGGCTCCCCGTTATGCGTCCCCCCCCGGACGGACCCTTTGCGTCCCTATAGAATGCCAGCTCCCCCCGGCTCAGCACGCAGTACAGGTTCAGCCACGATCTGTGGGGTGGGGGGAGGGGACAGAGATATGAGGTGGGGGGGCGGGCATGGGGAACCTCCAAGTTGGGGGGAGGGGGGGGGAAAATGTCAATGGGGGGGGGGGATGAGTGTAA
>JAUPFR010000064.1:597252-615906 GCA_036925125.1 Oreortyx pictus
AAAATAGCAGGTGTTGAGATGAAAATAGGGCGCATCGGCCAAATGGAGCGCTGCCCCCTCCCCCCCCCCCCCCCAAAGTTTCCCCACCCCCACCGGAATAAAGGGGTGAAGCCCTGGGGGAGAAAATGGGGGGCTAAAATAGGGGGTTCACCCCAAAAGTGCCGGGTTGTCGGAAAAAAACACCGTGAAAATAGCAGATATTGCGATGGAAATAGGGGGCATCGGCCAAAGCGAGCGGTGCCCCCCAAAAAACAGAAGGAATGACCCCCAAAAGGCGGTGAACCCCCCCAAAAAAGAGCAGTGCTCCCAAAAATTGTCCCAAAATAGCGGCGTTCCCCCCAAAAATGACGTTATTATCCCAAAAAGAGTGGGTTCCCGGGAAAAAGCGCAACGAAAATAGTGTTTTTCGGATAAAATGCAGAGGGAACGACCCCAAAAAGAGTGGTGTCCACCCCAAAAAAGAGTGGTGCCCCCCCAAAAAGGAGCGGTGCCCCCCCAAATTGCAGTGTTACCCCAAAATTGTGGGGTTTCTGGTGAAGAGTACTCTGAAAATTGCACTTTTTGCATTGAAAATAGGGGGCATGCTATAAAGATAGCACCGACCCCAAAAAATGAAGGAACGACCCCAAAAAGAGCGGTGCCCCCCAAAAAAAGAGCGTTCCCCCCCCAGATTGCAGTGTTACCCCAAAAGTGTGCGGTTTCTGATGAAGAGTGCTCTGAAAATTGCACTTCTTGCGTTGAAAATAGGGGGCATCCCATAAAAATACAACCAACCCCAAAAACAGAGGGAATGACCCCAAAAAGAGCGGTGCCCCCCAAAAAAGGAGCGGTGCCCCCCCAAATTGCAGTGTTAACCCAAAATCGTGGGGTTTCTGATGAAGAGGGTTCTGAAAATTGCACTTCTTGCGTTGAAAATAGGGCTATGAATGTAGCACTGACCCCAAAAACAAAAGAACGACCCCCCCAAAACGGAACTTTTCACCCAAAAACGGGACCTGACCCCAAAAACGAGAACTCGACACCCCCAAAACGGCACAGACCCCCCCCCCCAGAACGGAACTTTTCACCCCCAAAATCAGACCCCAAAAACCGAACGTCGACACACATCCATCCCTTCCCACCGCGTGAGCGGCGCCAGACCCCTCCCCTCTTTCCCAATCCCCCCTCCATGGGGTCCCCTCCCCCTCCCCCATCCCATATACATATATTTTTGGGGGGGGGGTCCCCCCACACCTCTGCGCAGTCGCGCACGAAGCGCCGCAGCTCCAGGTGCTCCCGCAGCCGCCGCAGCCGCTCCTCCGCCAGATCCGCGTTGCGTTGGATCCTGGGGGGGGTCGGGGGAGGGAGGAGGGGGTCCGGTGGGGATCACCCCCCCCCCACACACAACATCCCATAATAGTCCTCGCTTTCCCCCGAAATGTCACTTTGAGCTTAAAGGGAAACTGAGGCACAGAGCGGTGGAAATCCATTGGGGGGGGGGGGCACTGTCCCTGTGCCCCCAGTGGGGGAGGGTGGGGGGGGGCACTGTGCTCAACTGGGGGGGTGTCCCTGTTCCCAAAATGGGTGGGGGGGTTCTCTACCTCCAAAGGAGGGGTCCCTGACCCCCAGAGTGGTCTCCACATCCCCTTGGGGGGTCCCAATCACTCAAGTGGGAGTCTCTCTCCCAGCAGTGGGGGTCCCTCTCTCAAAGGGGGGGTCCCTATCCCCATGGGGTCCCTCTCTCCCCCTGCAGTGGGGGTCCCCCTGTCCCCAGAGGGGGGGTCCCTCTCCCCAAAGGGGGGGTCCCTCTCCCCAATGGGTGGGCCCTATCCCCATGAGGTCTCTCTCTCCCCACGGTGGGAATTCCCAAAGGTGGGTTCCCTCTCCCCATGAGGTCTCTCTCCCCCCACAGTGGGGACCCCCTTTCCCCAGAGGGGGGAGCCCTCTCCCCAAATTGGGGGGGTCCCTCTCCCCATGGGTTCTCTCCCCCCACAGTTGGGGTCCTCCTATCCCCAGTGTGGGGGGATCCCTATCCACAAAGGTGGGGGTCCCTGACCCCCAGAGCAGTCTCCACATACCCAAAGGAGGGGTCCCTATCCCATAAGGTCTCTCCCCCCGCAGTGGGGGGTCTCCTTGTCCCCAGAGGGGGCGTCCCTCTCCCCATGAGGTCTCTCTCCCCCCACAGTGGGGGCCCCCCTTTCCCCAGAGGGGGGGAGCCCTCACCCCAAATTGGGGGGGTCCCTCTCCCCATGAGGTCTCTCTCCCCACAGTGGGGACCCCTCTTTCCCCAGAGGGGGGGGGGAGCCCTCACCCCAAATTGGGGGGGTCCCTCTCCCCGTGGGGTCTCTCCCCCCACAGTGGGGGCCCCCCTTTCCCCAGAGGGGGGGAGCCCTCACCCCAAATTGGGGGGGTCCCTCTCCCCATGAGGTCTCTCTCCCCACAGTGGGGACCCCTCTTTCCCCAGAGGGGGGGGGGGAGCCCTCTCCCCAAACTGGGGGGGGGTCCCTCTCCCCGTGGGGTCTCTCCCCCCACAGTTGGGGTCCCCCCGTCCCCGGGGGGGGGGGGGAGGGGGGTTGCGTTTGGGGGTGTCCGTACTTGCAGCTCAGGCTGTCCATGGCACGCGCGATGCGCTCCGCGTACACGTTGCCGTCGCGCCGCAGCCCCTCCCCGGCGCTCAGGGCCACGCGCGCCCTGGTGCGGCTCAGCTCCGCGCTCGTGGCCGCGTCCTGCTGCCTCCGGATGGCCGCCGCCACCTCCTCCACCGCGTCCGGGAGCTCCGCGAGGCTCAGGGCCGCCTCCTGCGCAACGAGGGGGGAGGGGGACACCGAGAGAGGGGGGGACGCCTTCGTCCCAAATGCACGTCCTCCCCCACGGACACCGCCGACGTCTCCCGTTCTCCGTTTTCCGTCTCTCCGTGGAGGTCACCAAGCTCTCCCCATCTTCCATCCTCCCCATGGAGACCACCAACCCCACCCCATCCCAGCCCTCCATCTCCCCATGGGTTCCACCAACCCCATCTCATCCCAACCCTCCATCTCCCCATGGTGATGACACCAACCCCATCCCATCCCAGCCCTCCATCTCCCCATGGATCCCACCAAACTCTTCCATTCCCAACTTTCCATTCTCTCATTGGAGATGACACCAACTTCTTCTCATCCCAACTCTCCATCTCCCCACAGATCCCACCAGCCTCACCTCATCCCAACTTCCCATCTCCCCATGGATGACACCAACTCCATCTCATCCCAACCCTCCACCTCCCCACAGATCCCACCAACCCCATCCCATCCCAACTCTCATCTCCCCATGGACCCCACCAACCTCTTCTATTCCCAGCCCTCCATCTCCCCACGGACCCCACCAACCCCATCTCATCCCACCCTCCATCTCCCCATGGATGACACCAACCTCTTCCATTCCCAACTTTCCATTCTCTCATTGGAGATGACACCAACCTCATCCCATCCCATTCCAACCCTCCATCCCCCCATGGATACCACAATGCTCACCCCACCCCAACCCTCCATCTCCCCACGGACCCCACCAACCTCTTCCACTCCCACCCCTCCATCTCCCCACGGAGATGACACCAACCCCACCCCCTCCCATCCCTCCCCACCCCTCCCCCTCCCCCCAACCTGCTTATCCAGCGCAGCCTCGCACTGCTCCACGTCGCGCAGGAAGAGCTGGAAGACGTGCGCTTGCACCAACGCCTCGCGCCGCTCCTCCCAGCTGCTCAGCAGCTTCCCCCACCCCGCGTCCAACTGCTGCAGCCACCGCTGGAGGGACAGCGAGGTCACCTCTGTCCCCTCGAGCGCCAGCAGGTCGCTGGCCGCCTGGATTTTGGCGTAGTCCTCCTCGTAGCCGTTGATCTCCTCCTTGAGGGCGGCGTGCCGGTTCAACAACCTCTCTGCGTCGGCCAAACTCTCTGGCATCTCCTCCACGGCCACGGCCGCTTGAGTCTTCACCAACCAACTCAAGAAGCTGTCCAGGTCCTGGATGAACTGCTGCAGCCTCCCCGCGACGCTCAGCGAGTCCTCGCAGCCCTGCAGCGCCCGCTTCAGGGCCTCCCACTCCACGCCGATCTCCTCGAAGGGCGGCAGGAGCTCCGCGGCGCGCGCCGGGTACGCGGCCGCCAACGTCTCGCCCTCGTGTTGGAGCTCCAGCAGACGCGGCTCCAGCACCACCAGCGCCGCCTCCATGGTGGACAGGCGGCGTTGCAACGCCAGCACTCCGCCGAGGTCACCGCCGCCACTGCCGCCGCCGCCCGAGCGCGTGGCCTCGATGGCTTTGCGCTTGTCGCGCACTTGGGCCTTCATCTCGGCGCACTCCAGGAGGTAGTTCTGGATCTTCAGCACCGAGCTCAGCTGCTCTTTCTTCTGCTCCACCAGCTCCACCACGCGGTTCCACCTGCGGGGACAGCGGCATGGAGAAGCGCGTCCTTCTCCGGCATCGGGGTGTTCGAGCTGGGCACGGCTGAAGGTTGGGTTTGGAGCTCGTAGGGACGTTCCACCAAGCTGGGGAATGTGTGGGGTGAGGGATTGAAGCCCTACAGATGGTTCCTCCATGAAGATCTTGAGAAGGATGGGACCCACCTCGTCCTCATCAACCCTCGGGGTTGGGCTGGGAGCATCACATCCGAGAGAAGGTTGGGAGAACCATAGGATCAGAGGATGGAGCCCTACAAGTGGTTCCTCCATGAAGATCTTGAGAAGGATGGGACCCACCTCGGTCCCTGCCAGCTCTTGGGACCTCCTTGTCCCACTGCAGGACCCCATGGGGACATCCTACAAGACTGGAAGCTCCATGGGGACGCCCCACCATGTTGGGAACACCGTGGGATCGGGGGCTGAAGCCCTACAAGTGGTTCCTCCACCAAGATCTTGAGAAGATTGGGATCCCCTTTGGTCATCACCAACTCTCGGGACATCCTTGTCCCATTACACCATGGTAGGACCCCATGGGGATGTCCCACCAGGTTGGGAGAACCATAGGATCAGAGGCTGAAGCCCTACAAGTGGTTCCTCTACCAGGATCTTGAGAAGGATGGGATCTCCTTTGGTCATCGCCAACGCTCGGGACACCCTCGTCCCACTGCACCGCAGTAGAACCCCACGGGGACATCCCACCGGGATGGGACAACCACAGCATCAGGGAATATCACCCCACAAATGGTTCCTCCTCCAAGACCTCCTCCAAGATCTCAAGAAGAAGACATTCTTGGCCACCACCAACTCTTGGGGACACCCTTATCTGGCTGTAGGACCCGACGGGGACGTCCCCGCGCCGGTACCTTCCGTTGAGGTGGTCCTGGCAGGCGCACACCTCCTCGGCGCTGGGGTGCCCGCCCTCCACCAGCTGCTGCACCACCTGGTTGACGTCCAGGATGCGGCCCATCACGCTGTTCATCTCCTGGTCCAGGCTCTCAAACCTGTGGGCGACGGCTCGGTGAGGTCCCCGTGGGGACACAACGGGGGACAGAGACCCCACGGTGACACTGGAGACCCCAACGGAGACCCAACCAACCCCGCAGTGACACAATGACACTGAAGAACCTAATGGAGACCCACCCAACCCCACGGTGACACCAGAGTCTCAACTGAAGACCCGATCAACCCCATGGTGACACCGAAGTCCCCAACAGACCCCCACCCGACCCCACAGTGACACCAGAGCCCCCAACAGACCCCCACCCGACCCCACAGTGACACCGAAGCCCCCAACAGACCCCCACCCGACCCCACAGTGACTCCGAAGTCCCCAACAGACCCCCACATGACCCCACAGTGACACCGAAGCCCCCAACAGACTCCCAACAGACCCCACAGTGACTCCGAAGTCCCCGACAGACCCCCACATGACCCTATAGTGACACCGAAGCCCACAACAAACCCCCACCCGACCCCGCCGCCCCACACCTGTGCTGCACCACCTCGACCTCATCCAGCTCCTCGGGCACCTCCATCCTCTGCAGCCACTGCTCCTTCTCGTCCACCCACACCTCGCAGGCGCGCACCTCGCTGAACATCCTGTAGACGGCCAACGCGTCCCGCAGCCACTGCTGCCGCAGGACGGCCACCTCGGCCACCTCCCCGTACAGCTGCTCCACCTCCACCACGCGGATCTGCACCTCCACCCCGCGCTGGTGCTCGGGGGCCAGGGCTCCCAGCTGCCTCCGCAGGGCCGCCACGGCCGCGCCGTGCCGCTCCACCTCGTCCACCACGGCGCGGTGCTTGCGCAGGAGGCTCTGGGTGGAGTAATCGTCGTGGCCGAAGTCGTCGCTGGAGACGATGCGGTACGCGTCCTGCAGCCACGCCACCAGGTCGTCCGTGTCGGCGCTGAACTGGAAGAAGCTCAGCGCCTCCTGGAGCTTCTGCTGGTGCAGCCCCACCGCCTCCTCCAGCTTCTTCCAGCGCGAGCGGACGTCGCGGATCTTCTGGCGGATGCCGTCGGGGCTCGAGCCCTTCTTGGCCAGGATCTCCTCGCCGCTTTTCATCGTGCGGTGCAGCGAGGCGCGGCGGTGGCCCAGCTCTCCCAGCATGGATTTGTGCTCGCCCGTCAGCGCCACGACGCTGCTCAGGTCGCGGCCGCAGCTCTTGGAGGCCAAGATCTGCTCCTTCTCGCGGATCCAGGACTCGGCCTCCTCCATCTCCTGGAAGAAGGTCCAGAGCCGGCGCGAGTCCTCCAGCTCTTGGCGTCTCTTGGCCGCCAGCTCGCCCAGCTCCCGCAGGCACGTCTGCACGTGGTTCACGCGGTTGCAGATGATCTGGGGGTCGCAGGGTTGGTATCCTGCGGTGGGGAGAAGCGGGTCTGGAGCCCAGCAGCTCCTGGAAGCGTCGCTCGGCACCTCTGCGGACGCTCAGTCTGGTGGACCCCAAGCTGGTGGACCCCCATCCCTTGGTGGACCCCAAACTGGTGGAACCCAAGCTGGTGTATCCCCATCCCTTGGTGGACCCCAAGCTGGTGGACCCCCATCCCTTGGTGGACCCCAAGCTGGTAGAATCCAAGCTGGTGAACCCCAAACTGATGGAACCCAAGCTGGTGGACCCCCATCCCTTGGTGGACTCCAACCTGGTGGAATCCAAGCTGGTGGACCTCAAGATTGTGGCACCTGTCCCTTGGTGGACCCCAAGCTGGTGGACCCCAAGCTGGTGGACCCCATCCCTTGGTGGACCCCAACCTGACAGAATCCAAGCTGGTGGACCCCAAGATGTTGAACCCCAAGCTAGTGGATCCCAAGTTGGTGAAACCCAAGCTGATGGAACCCAAGCTGGTGGACCCCAACCTGGTGAACCCAAGCTGGTGGACTCCAACCCTGGTGACATGCCCAACCCTTGGAGAACCCAATCCTGCTGACCCCCAACCCTTAGAGAACCCAAACACGATGACCCCATAACCCTGGTGCCCCCCAACCATTAGAGAACCCAACCCTGCTTTCCCCCAACCCCATGGACCTTAACGTAGTGTCCCTCGTCCCGGTGCCCCCCCCCAGTCCCAGTGCCCCCCCCAGTCCCGGTGCCCCCATTACCCTCCAGCTCGGTGAATTTGAGGGCAGCGCAGTTGAGCGCCCGCACGCGTTCGCTCTGCGCGGCGACGTCGGCCTCGAGCAGCGCGTGCTTCTGCAGGAGGTCCTCCACCTCCAGGAGGTGCTTCCCCAGATCCCTGGAGAGCAGCGGTGCCTGCGCAGCGGGGGAGGAAATGGGGGGGGGGGGCACCCCACATCTGCATTGGAAACACCCCTCATCCCACTGGGACACTCCACATCCCATTGGGACACCCCACATCCCTCTGGAACACCCTTCATCCCCTTGGGACACCCCACATCCCACTGGGACACCCCACATCCCAGTGAGACACCCCACATCCCTGCTGAGTCCCCCCACATCCCACTGGGACACCTCACATCCCAGTGAGACACGCCACATCCCCACCGAGTCCCCCCACATCCCACTGGGACACCCCATATCCCCACAAAGTCCCTCCACATCCCATTGGGACACCTCTCATCCCATTGAGGACACCTCATATCCCATTTAGGACACCCCACATCCCATTGGGACACCCCTCATCCCACTGGGACATCCTATATCCCCTTGAAATCACCCCACATCCCATTGAGAACACCCCACATCCCACTGGGACACTCCACATCCTATCGAGGACACCCCACATCCCACTGGGACACCCTATGTCCCCTTGAAGTCCCCCCACATCCCACTGAGAACACCCCACATCCTATTGAGGACACCCCACATCCCCCGGAGCACCCCACACCCCCACGATGTCCCCCCACATCCCAAACCGGGCTGTCCCCCCGCCACCTGCATCTCCTCCATCCAGTCGATCATGTAGACCATCTCCTGGAAGACCCTCTGCAGGGCGAGGTGCTGCTCGAGGCGGCCGCGCCGGGCACGCAGCAGTTGGTTGAGGAGCCCCCACTGTCGGAGGACGTTGTCCCTCTGCGCCGCCACGCGTTTGGCGTCGTAGTAGTTCTCCGCCTCCACCTCCAGCGCCAGCTCGGCCACGGCCTGGATGCGCTCGCGGTACGACGACACGTCAGCCTCGATGGCCTCGTGCTTCTTCATGGCCGCCTCCACCGCCGGCAGGTCGTAGCCGAAGTTGTCCTGGGGTCAGAGGACGGGGGTGGGTGGAGGGTCGGGGGGCAGTGGGGCGCTCTGTGGGGTCAGGAGATTGGAGCTCTGTGGGGTCACTGTTGGCCAATGAAGTCCTGAGGAGGATGGGGTCCACCTTTGACTTACTGGAGGTCCTCTACGGGGTTTGTCCTACAAGACTGGAGCTCTGTGGGGTCACTGCCCCACGAGGGGTTGGCCCCAGGTCAAATTATGGGGGTGGGTGTAGGGTCGGGGGGCAGTGGGGTGCACTGTGGGGTCGTCCTGGGAGATTGGAGCTCAGCGGGTTCACCGCCCAACAAGGGGATGGCCAATGAAATCTTGAGGAGGACGGGGTCCACTTCGGCCATCACCAACTCTTGGTTGGGACATCCTTGAGTTACTGGAGATGGGGATCCTTTATGGGGTCGCCCTATAGGGCTGGAGGCTCTGTGGGACTGGGAAGAGCGGGACCCCATGGGGTCATCCTACAAGACTGGAGCTCTGTGGGGCCGTCAGCCAACGAGCTCTTAAGGATGGGCTCCACTTCGGTCTTCCCCACCTCCTGGTCGCACGACCCCACTGAGACGCCCCCAGTGCCTCCTCAACCCCTCCAAACTCCCCCCAAAATCCCACCCCACGCCCCCCCCAACCCCACAGCCGCCCCCCACCTGCGACACCAGCCGCTGGTTCTCGCTCAGCCACGTCTCCCTCATGGCGGCTTTGTGGTCGAAGCGCTGCGCCAACCGCTCCAACTTCTCCTGCCGGATCAGCTCGTCCCGCAGTGCCACCTCCCGCTCATGCTCCGCTTTCTCCAGAACGCTCCACGCCTTTGGGGTGGGGGGGGGAGGGGGGGATGGTTGTAGGGGAGGGGGCTGCACCCACAGACCCCCCCCCCCCCCTCCCCCCCACCCTGTAGCAACGAGAGATCTTGGCCACCGAGGTCTTGAGTGGGGTGAGACCAACCTCGGCCATCGTCAAGCACTGGGACAGATTCCCTATGGGGACGTCCTACAAGACCGGGAGCTCTGTGGGGTTGGGAAGAGCGGGACCCCATGGGGATGCCCTACAAGGTCAGGAGTTCAGTGGGTCGCTGCCCTACAAGTGGTTGGCCAACGAGGTCTTGAGAAGGACGGGATCCACCTCAGTCATTGCCAACGCTTGGTTGGGACATCCTTGACTTATTGGAGACCCTCTATGGGGTCGCCCTACAAGCCTTGGGACTGGGAAGAGTGGGACCCCAAGGGGATGTCCTACAAGGTCAGGAGCTCAGTGGGTCACTGCCCTACAAGTGGATGGATGACGAGATCTTGAGGTGAATGAGATCCACCTTGGTCATCGACACTTCCTTGGGACATCCTTGACTTATGGGAGACCCTCTATGGGGTCGCCCTACAAACCTTGGGACTGGGAAGAGTGGGACCCCACGGGGACATCCTGTAGGGCCCTGAACTCAGTGGGGCCACCCCACGCGCTCCTCCCTCCCCCACCTTATTGATGTCCGAGATGCTCCTCCCTTCCCCCGGCACGTAGAGCTTGCGGTTGGCCGCCCTCAGCCGACTTTGGATGGTGAAGAGCAGCACCTCCAGGTTCCCCTTCTCCTGAAACCTTTTACGGGGGAAAAGAGAACCGGGCTGAGGGGCGACCCCACATCTGCCCCCCCCCCCCCCCCCAAATCGTCCTGTGGGGTGGGCTCCTCACTTGACGGGTTTCTCCATGGTGCAGAAGGCGGTGAAGGCCTGGAGCTGCTGCTGGACGCCGCTCAGCGAGTTGGCGAACTTCTGGTTGCCGATGACGGCGACGGTGCGGCGGATCCACGCCAACAGCTCCGCCGCCAACGCCTCGTAGCGCCGCGTCACCGCCTCCAGCTCCAGGACCCCGTCCAGAACCTGGGGGGGGGGGGGAACGGGGAGGTTGGGGGGTACGGGGGCACCCCCATGCTGCCCTCCCCCCCCCCCCCAAAGTGCAGTGGTTTTGGGTCTTCTGAGAGTGAGGATAGGGGTGGGTTAGGGTTAGGGTTGGGTTAGGGGGGGAGATGGGAAATGGGGTGCCCCAATATGGGTTACGGTGTGAAGAGAACCCTACAAAGATGGGGTACAGTGTGGAGGGGACACCCCAAGGATGGGACACCACATGGAGGGGACAATGAGGAGGAAGTGGGGGTGGGGGGGGTTACGGTTAGGGTTGGGTCAGGAAGAGGGGGGGGAGATGGGAAATGGGGTGCTCCAAAGATGGGGTAGAGTGTGGAGAGGACAGCCCATGGAGGGGACACCCCAAGGATGGGGAAACCCCAGAGATGGAGAACCCCAAAGATGTGACACCCCATAGAGGGGACATCCCAAAGATGGAACACACCAAAAATGGGGTACACTGTGGAGGGGACACCCCACGGATGGGGACACCCCCACGGATGGGGACACCCCATGGGTGGGGACCCCCACACCCACCTTCCCGATGCGCTTCCCCTCCACGGCCAACGCCTTCATCTTGGAGAAGTAGTGGTAGAAGGAGACCACGTAGGTGATGATGGACTTCTCATCGGGGTCCTCCATATTGACATCTATGGGGGGGGGGGCAGTGATGTGTCAGACCACTCCCCCCTTCCCCCGACAGGGGTGAGAGAGTGCCCCCCAGGAGTTGGAGGGACGAAGGGAGGGAGGGATGGACGAAGGGAGGGACGGACGGACGAAGGGAGGGAGGGAGGGATGGAGGGATGGACAAAGGGAGAGAGGGATAGACGGAGGAAGGGAGGGAGGGACAAAGGGATGGACAGAGGGATGGAGGGACAAAGGGAGAGAGGGATGGAGGGATGGACAAAGGGAGGGAGGGACGGACGAAGGGAAGGACGAAGAGAAGGACCAAGGGACAGACGGAAGGATGGAGATCGACTGATGGCTCAGCGGAGAAACGGATCGATGGGGCAGACGCAGAAATGGACGGATGGATTCAGCGACGGATCAGGAAAGAAACGGATGGACAAATTGACAGACGGAGCTCCCCCCGGGGACCCCCACTACCCCTCCCCCCCCGGCCCCACCCTCGGGGTCCAGCAGCTTGCTGAGCCCCAGGTGCTGCTCGGCCGTGTTGAAGGCGTTCTGCAGGTTGTAGGTGGCGTTGGACTTGGTCAGCTTCTGGAAGTCCACGAGGTCCGGCCTGCAGGAGGGACACAAACCCAAATCAGGGGCGTTTCACCCCCAAAAGCACCTTCCCCCCCCTTCTTCCTTCTCCAAACCCCACAACCGACCTGTGTTTGTGGATGAGCGCGTTGAAGGCCAACCCGTCCCTCCAACTGGTGGTGAAGTTCTGGATGTTCACCTCCGGGTATCTACGGCGAGGATGGGGGTCACCCAACCACCACCCCTCCCTCCTCCCCCTCAAAATCTGGGGCGTGGAGGGACCCGTGTGGGGTACACGGGGGGCGTTGGGGTGGGGGGCTCACCCCGCTGTTTTCATCTGGCACCAAAGGAGGAGAGCATCCTTGGCTGAGCGCGTCTCGCGGTTGTCCTCTGTCTTGATCTTGATCACCTGGATCTAGGGGCAGCCATGGGGCAATGGGGGGGGTAGGGGGGGGGGTGTATGGGGCAGCCATGGAGCAATGGGGGGGTTGGGGGGGAGGTTGTATGAGGCAGCCATGGGGCAATGGGGGGGTTGGGGGGGGAATGTATGGGGCAGCCATGGGGGGGGCCGGGGGGGGTGTATGGGGCAGTCATGGGGCAATGGGGGGGCGGGGGGGTGTATGGGGACTGTTCAATGACGGCCTGAATCACTGATTGGTCACTGGGAGCACAGGGGAAGGCAATGCACCCCTGGGACCACAAGGGGCGGGGCCTGGCTCCAGAAGGGGCGGAGCTTCACTCCAGAAGGGGCGGAGCTTCAGTCCAGAAGGGGCGGAGCCTGGCTCCACCCCAGTCCCAATTCACCCGTGGGACCGAAAGGGGCGGAGCTTCACTCGAGAAGGGGAGGAGCTTCACACGAGAAGGGGCGGAGTCCCAATTCACCCTCGGGGCCAGACGTGGGGGTCACACAGACGCACACAGAGGGTCCTCCCCCCCCCCCCCCCCCGCCCACCCCCCCGTACCTGGAAGCGGAGGATGATGGTCCAGATGAGGCCGAGCGTGAGGCGGTGGTTCCCGTCCACGATGTCGTGGGAGCCGACGTTCTCGAGGTGCACGCGCTGCTCCTTCAGGAACTGCAGCGCTTTGTCCACGTTCTCCAGGGAGTGGATGCGCATCCGACCCCGCGTCGGACGCGGCTGTGGGGGGGGGGGGGGGGAAGGGGGGGGAGCCCCGAAAAACCCACAGAAATCCCGTTGGGAGGAGTGGGGTCATCACGTGCCCCCCCAGTTCTTCATCCTGCCCCACCCCCCACCCCATTGGTGGTTCCCCAGGCAGCAGCTCGAGGAGGCGATGGGGATTGGGGGAGGGGGGGGTACATTTAGGGTGGCAATAGGGACGGGGGGGTTGAAAGGTGGGGGTCAGGTGTAAATATGGGGTGTCCCACCCTGTTCTCATTCCCCCCCCCCCATCCCTTCACCCACGCACCAGCGGTTCCCCGGGCAGCAAATGGGGACTGGGGGGGACGGTGTACACTTAGGGTGGCAATGGGGACAAGGGGAGTTTGAAGGGGGCTGGGGGGTGGGGACGGGTGTAAATTTGGGGTGCTCCCCCCCATTCGTTGTCCCCCCTCCCCTGCCTGGGGTTCCCCAGACAGCAGCTTGAGGATGCAATGGGGACAGGGTGGGGATTGGGGGGAACGGTGTACATTTAGGGTGGCAATGCGGACAAGGGGGGTTTGAAGGGGGGAGTTGGGTCGGGGGTAAATTTGGGGTGCTCTCCCCCTCCTTTACCCCCTCCCCCCTTCACCAGGGGTTCCCCAGACAGCACCTTGAGGAGGCGATGGGGACTTGGGGGGGGGCGGGGTTAGCGGTGTTCATTGAAGGTGCCAGTGGGGACAGGTGGCTTGGTGGGATGTAGGGGGGGGGCAGGTGTAAATTTGGGGTGCCCCCCTCCTCCTCACCCCCCCCCCCCCCTCACCAGGGGCTCCCCGGACAGCAGCTCGAGGAGCCGTGTGAGCAGCACTCCATCGCGGAGGTCGCAGTAGAGGTCCCCGACGCGGACGGAGGCGCGGGAGAGGTGCGCGTTCACCCATTTGGTGAACGTCTTCTTCTGCACCGCCTCGCGCTCATCTTCGGGGGGGGGGGGGTGGGGGGGTAACGTGAGACCCCCCCCCCCCCAAAAAAAAAATAACCCCTCCCCCCCAGTATCCCATCCCCATAGACCACAGTGACGCAACCCCATGGATCTCTTCATGAATGGCACAGCGCCGTAACCCCCATTTGTGGGACCCCCCCCCCCCCCCCCACCATAGGGACCCCCCCCATTCACAGCCCCCCCTATGAGGGCCTCCCCCCCATACCCCCCCCCGACCCCTCAGCCCCCCATTAATGGACCCTCCCCTCCCCATGAGCGCCCCATTACGAGGACCACCCCCCCCACACATCCTCCCTGACGCCACAGCCCCCCAGAATTGGGACCCACCCCGTGTTAACCCCCCACCCCACTGTCCCCAATTATTGGGGCCCCCACGTGACCCCCCCCACCATCACCCCCCATTACTGGGACCCCCCCATTATTGGGACCCCCACATACCCCCCCCCCCAGCTCCCCATTACTGAACCCCCACCCAGACCCCCATCACTGGGATCCCCTCCCCACAACCCCCCGATGCCGCAGTCCCCCATTAACGGCAACTCCCCCATTGTCTCCCCCCAGTGTCACCCATTAATGACCCCCCCCCACCCTCAGCCCCCCGTTTTTGGGACCCCCACAACAGCACAGTCCCCTCCATTAATGACCCCCCTCCCCACCCCCAAAATCCCCCCTCCATCCCTTAGCCCCCCATTATTGTGGCCCCCCCCCATGAGCCCCCCCCTTCCCACAGACCCCCATTATTGGGACTCCCCCCACACCCCATTGCCCCCCATTACCTGGACGCACCTCCATGAGCCCCCCCCACCCTACAACCCCCCCCCCTTATTAACCCCCCCCCATACCTGCCAGTGCTTTGATCCTGGAGCACTCGAAGATTTTTGAGGGGGGGGGCTCCGCTCTCGTCCCACCCCCCCCCGCGACGGACGACGTGGGGGGGTGGGGGGTGGGGGCAGCGTCCGTGGTTGGGGGCGGGGGGGCGTCCCAGGGGCCGTTGTTGTTATTGTTCGAGGGGGGGGGCACCTCCACGGGGCCCCACTTCAGTCGCCATTGTCCTGGGGGTGGCGGGAATACACCCCAATTGTGACCTCCCCCCCCCCCCACCCATGTAATATTTCGCCCCCTCGCTCCCCAAACATCCTACACAGCCCCCCCCCATACCCCATAGTGAACCCCCCAGAGCCTCTACCCCCAAAGCATACCACAGCAGCCCCCCCAGATCCCACAGAGACCCCCCCAGAGCCCCCACCCCCACAGCACCCCCCCCCCCAGACCCCATAGAGACCCCCAAACAGCCCCCATAGCATCCTACACAGCCCCCCCCTCCAGACCCCATAGTGACCCCCCCCTCCCAGCATCCTATGGAGCCCCCCCAGGCTCCCACCCCCGTAACATCCTACAGAGCCCCCCCCAGACCCCATAGTGACCCCCCCAACCCCCCTACACAGCCCCATAGCATGCTGTAGAACCCCCCAGACCCCACAGAGACCCCCCCCACAGCCCCTACTCCCATAGCATCCTACAGAGCCCCCCCCCCACCCTCATAGAGATCCCCCTGCCCCCCACACAGCCCCATAGGATCCCATAGAACCCCCCCCCAGTCCCCACAGAGACCCCCCCAGATCCCCCACCCCCATAGCATCCTATAGAGCAACCCCAGACCCCATAGAGACCCCCCCCAACCCCACAAACAGCCCCATAGCATCCTACAGAGCCCCCCCCCCCCCCAGACACCATAGTAACTCCCCCCTGCTCCCCAAACTGCCCCGTAGGATCCTATAGAACCCCCCCAGACCCACAGGGACCCCCCCAGATCCCCCACCTCCATAGCATCCTGCAGAGCCCCCCCCAGACCCCATAGAGACCCCCCTACCAGAGCCCCCCCCAGACCCCAGCATCCCATACAGACCCCATCCCCCATCCCCCCATGCCACCCCCAAGGAACCCCCCCCATCCCCCTTACAATCCCCAACCCCCCCAAAGCCCATAGAAACCCCACTCCACCCCACAGATTCCCCCCCCCGGTCACCTTGACACCCCTCCCCCCCACAGCCCCACGACCCCATAAGGTGTTCCCCCCCATACTCCGCCCCCCCCCCCAAATCACATCGATGGGATGCGGGCATCCCCCCCCCCGCCCCCAAAATAGCGGGGAACCCCCCCCCCCCCCCCTCCTCGGCCCCGCGATGGTGATGGAGCGGTGGGGGGAGGGGAACATCCCATTATTTTTCTAAGGGGGGGGGAGGGGTGATAATGGGGTGGGGATGGGGGGCACTTACCGGGGGGGGGGGGTCGTAGGTTGTGCTGATTGGGGGGGGGGGGGGGAGGGGGGGGGGGGCAGAGCTCCGCCGCCGCCGCTTCGGATCCGCCCGTCCGCGGCGCGCACTCAGCTCCGCCCCCCCCTTGCCCCCCCCCCCCCCCCCCCCCAAAAAAAAAGCCGCAGCCAATGGGAGGGCGCGCTCCTCCCCCCCCCCCCCCACCCAATTAAAAAAATATTAATTGATTGATTACAAGAATGGATGGGATCTGAAAGGGGAGGGTGTATTTTTTGGGGGGGGGGGGGGAGGGGGGCAAGGTGACCCGGGGAGGGCGGGAGGAGGATGGATGATGCTGTGGGACTGGGGGTCTCTGTAGGGCGGTATGGGGCTCTATGGGGTGTGGGGATTCTCTAGGGGGCTGCATGGGGGGCTATGAGGTCTGAGGGGTCTCTATGGGGGTGCATGGGGGGCTATAGGGTCTCTATGGGGTCTCTATGGGGCCTGGGGGGACTCTATGGGGTGTGGGGGTTCTCTATGGGGCTTCATGGGGGGCTATGGGGTCTGGGGGAGTTCTCTATGGGGGTGCATGGGGGGCTATAGGGTCTCTATGGGGTCTCTATGGGGCCTGGGGGGACTCTATGGGGTGTGGGGGTTCTCTATGGGGCTTCATGGGGGGGCTATGGAGTCTGGGGGAGTTCTCTATGGGGGTTCATGGGGGGCTATAGGGTCTCTATGGGGTCTCTATGGGGCCTGGGGGGACTCTATGGGGTGTGGGGGTTCTCTATGGGGCTTCATGGGGGGCTATGGGGTCTGGGGGTGTTCTCTATGGGGGTGCATGGGGGGCTATAGGGTCTCTATGGGGTCTCTGTAGGGCGGTATGGGGCTCTATGGGGTGTGGGGGGTTCTCTAGGGGGCTGCATGGGGGGCTATGAGGTCTGAGGGATCTCTATGGGGGTGCATGGGGGGCTATAGGGTCTCTATGGGGTCTCTATGGGGCCTGGGGGGGCTCTATGGGGTGTGGGGGTTTCTCTATGGGGCTTCATGGGGGGCTATGGGGTCTGGGGGAGTTCTCAAAGGGGGGTGCATGGGGAGCTATAGGGTCTCTATGGGGTCTCTATGGGACCTGGGGGGGCTCTATGGGGGTGTGGGGGTTCTCTATGGGGCTTCATGGGAGGCTATGGGGTCTGGGGGAGTTCTCTATGGGGGTGCATGGGGGGCTATAGGGTCTCTATGGGGTCTCTATGGGGCCTGGGGGACTCTATGGGGTGTGGGGGTTCTCTATGGGGCTTCATGGGGGGCTATGGAGTCTGGGGGAGTTCTCTATGGGGGGTGCATGGGGGGCTATAGGGTCTCTATGGGGTCTCTATGGGGCCTGGGGGGGACTCTATGGGGTGTGGGGGTTCTCTATGGGGCTTCATGGGGGGGCTATGGAGTCTGGGGGAGTTCTCTATGGGGGTGCATGGGGGCTATAGGGTCTCTATGGGGTCCTCTATGGGGCCTGGGGGGCTCTATGGGGTGTGGGGGTTCTCTATGGGGCTTCATGGGGGGCTGTGGGGTCTGGGGGGCTTCTCAATGGGGCTGCATGGGGGGCTATGGGGTCTTTATGGGGTCTCTATTGGGTCTGGGGGGGGCTCTATGGGCTGCATGGGGGGTTTGGGGTCCAGGGGGGTCTCTATGGGGTCTGGGGGGGCCTCTATAGGGCTAACATAGGGGGCTATGGGGTCGGGGGGTCTCTATGGGGCTGCATGGGGGGCTTTGGGGTCTGGGGGGTCTCTATGGGGCTGCACAAATGTCGCCGTGCAAAGTGGGGGTGCAAAGGGGGAGTTCACGAGTGGGGTCATGCGAAGTAGGGGTGCAAATGGGGGTTGCACGAGTGGGGCTGTGTGAACAGAGGGTCACGAGTGGGGTCATGTAAAGTGGGGGTTCACGAGTGGGATGGTGCAAAGTGGGTGGGGGTTCACGAGTGGGGCCAGACAGAGCCGTGCAAAGCCGGGGGGTGGGGGGGGGGGGGGGGGGGGTACGGGCGGGGGTTTGGCGAAGCGGGGGCACTGTGGGGCGGTGGCAAAAGTGGGGGGGGGAGGGGAATGGGGGGGGGGGGGGGGGGGAGGGGCCGCGGTGTCGCGGCGGCGTTGGGCGCTGTCGCGGTGTCGCCGCTGTCGCGATGGAGCGCGGTCGGAGCGTGGCGATATTCGGGGCCACGGGGGAGGACCGGGAGGGAAACGCTGCGGAGAGCGCTGCGGGAGGGTACGGGGGGGGGGGGGGGATGGGGTCGGGGGGGGTCCTATGGGGTCACAGGGGGTCCTATGGGGTCATAGGGGCTCGTGTGGGGGTCTTGTAGGGTCATAGGGGGTCGTGAGGTCTTGGGGGGTGTCCTATGGGGTCTTGGGAGGGTCTTGTAGTGTCATACGGGGTCACAGGGGGTCGTGGGGGGGGTCCTATGGGGGTCATAGGGGGTCGTGGGGGGATCTTGTAGGGTCATAGGGGGTCCTGTGGGGTCGTGAGGGGGTCCTATGGGGTCGTGGGGGGGTCCCATGGGGTCATAGGGGGTCGTGGGGGGGTCTTGTAGGGTCACTAGGGGTCCTCTGGGGTCGTGGGGCG